>KN506105.1:17769-27825 GCA_000787155.1 Scartelaos histophorus
GGAAACATGGGGAACACTGCCACCAAGTTTCGAAAAGCACTCATCAGCGGAGATGAGCTGCTGGCCTGTCAGCTCTATGAGAGCAACCCACAGTTTAAGGAAGCACTGGACCCCAACTCCACCTACGGAGAGTCCTACCAGCACAACACTCCACTACACTATGCTGCTCGGCACGCAATGCTACGGCTACTCAGGTTAGTGTCGATCTCAAGAATAATGAATTTACTATTTGTTACTTATCAACAAATTGCTACAGAGTAAAATTTCCCATGTTTTCACTATAAATGTTTAGTCTAATAAACTTTATAGTGTTTATTATTTAAGTTTATTTATTTAAGAGCCACTTTGAGGCTCCATCCTGAAAGTGAACCTTTTTTACACTTTATTTTCTGCTATGTTTTGTTTACTTTTTCTTTTCGTTCTTTTTTTCATTTTAAAGTGTTTTGTTTTTTTTTTCTTATCTTTATATCTTATTTTTTTGTTTTATATATTTATTCAAATTTTCTGGGATGTTGCAGTTACAGCTGAAGATGGTGCTGTTGACCATGAACTTTTCTATGTGAAGCTGAATTAGTCCAGCACTAAACACTGACTAACACAGTTAGGACTCTGCACTATGTTGCCCATGCTATATGGACAGATGTTTAAACTACTGCCAAGATACTAAAATGGAAAAAAAAAAAAAAAAGACAATGGGAATAGAGAATGTGAATGATCACTAAATCCTAGACAACTGGACCTAGTCATGATTGAACAGAGTAAATGTCCATGTTGCTGACACTTCATCCAGAATCAGTGCATGCCATGAATACAGATTACACTCTGCAGAATGTGTGGGTCTGGCTCTTACCTCACCACACCTTAGAAGATGGATTACAGAAATCTTCCAGGCATAATTTCTAGGCGGTTTGGAGTATAGTCACCGTAAAAACTGTATGCACAGCTGCAACTGTGAGCTATGGTTTCCTACAAAGTAATGACTAAGCATCTGATGTTTTAAGGTCATCATGGTTAAGGAATACAATAGATTATAAAGCACTATCATTATTGTCAAAATAAGAGATAAATTAGCTAAATTACTGAATCCAAGCAAATGTGGAAATTTATATTCTAAAAACAAATTCCATGGAAAGACTGATAAAAGCTATTACTGAAAATCTATCATGTAGGCTCAGGCAGACACTCTAATGAGGCTGTTCCTGCAAAGTACAGCAAGTCAGGGACACAACATGTTCTTCTGAGCACCTGCTCCATGTAGGACATGCAACTGGTACACAAGAATACCTTTGTCGGAACTCACTTTCAGTTCCTATTCAGTGACAAAGTAGTCCATGCAATAGCTGGAAATGTGTGGCTCTTATCATGTTATTATAGTATTATTTTCTGATTGGTAACTTTTTTGTTTATGTGAATGTTCAAATCTTATTTTTGTTATTATTTTTAGGTCTTTTCTTCTAAACAAAGATGGAAATCCCAATAAGCGTAATGTGCACAATGAGACCTCTCTGCACCTCCTGTGCATGGGCCCCCTGATCTTGACTTCAGAGGGGGCCCTGCAGCCGCGCATCACACGACCACATGAAGACGAGTACCGGCGGGCAGAGTGTCTGAAGATCGTCCTCTCGTGGACCGGCGCAAAACTTGATCATGGAGAGTACGAAAAAGCTGATGTGAACGCCACTGACAACAAGAAAAACACCTGTTTGCACTATGCTGCTGCCTCGGGTATGAAGACGTGTGTAGAGGTAAGATATGCTGCTGTAAACATAGGATTTTATAGTCTTTCATTGAAGTAATCCACATGTCTTCTAATTTGTAATTTTGTAGCTTTAAGAATGAACTTTGTCTGTATATAATTTTCACATTAACATGTCTACCTTGAGAAATGATATCAGCCATGTTTGGGAGGTGGAGCGCTCTAAAACATACAGTCTGTTTAATGTTGAGATATGTCCGTCCTTCACTATGCAATATGCAAGAAATCTAAAAAACAAACAATGAAATGTTATCTTCTCATGTAAAGTATTGCTTTATGTTGAATTGTTCAGTTGCTGGTGCAGCGAGAGGCAGATCTGTTTGCTGAGAATGAGAACCGCGAGACTCCGTGTGACTGTGCGGAGAGGCAGCACCACACAGAGCTGGCCCTGTGCCTGGAGTCGCAGATGGTCTTCTCTCTGGCCCCTGAGGCGGAGGGTATAGAAGCCGAGTACGCAGCCCTCGACAGAAGAGAGGTACAAAATACCAACGGGCATCGCAGCACACTCACTCAATTGATGTCACTTGAAGCTTGCAAAATGCCTGAAATGTTTTAAGGGGGATTTAATAGGCCTGAAACTATGAACAGAATCTCATAAAGCTCCCATTTTCTACTGAACAAAACAACACTGGGTTTGGCAGTTGTGCTTTATATGATTTCCAAACCCTGTGAGATAATGGACAAGTTCATGCTTTAAAGCTGAAAATGTGCCTCTCTAGTGGTGAAGATTCAAATGAGCTCACTCACATATTAACCAAAATAGTTAAAACGAAAACGCATCAGTTTTACACATTAAGCAACTGTTGTATGCCACATGCTTGGTGCCATCTTTAATTTTTTTATTCTTTATTTTTTAGGAAAAAAAACAACATTATGATCCTATTATTACCTTGGTGATCTTTTCCATAGTTATTTTTCTCTCTGCTCTTTATTGTAGCTGTTTGAGGGCTTGCGGCCTCAGGACCTCCGCAGGCTGAAGGACATGCTGATAGTGGAGACGGCTGACATGCTCCAGGCCCCCCTCTTCACTGCAGAGGCACTACTGCGTGCCCATGGTACAAACTCCCAAACTAGAATCTCTCTGTGCTATGCCGCTGTATCATCAGACTCACTCTCCTTTGTATGATTTATAACTATCTCACATATTAAAAAACTTACAACTAAATGTCATAATTATTACTTCTAGACACTTTTAATGTATTGATGAGTTTTAATTGAAATAAAATGAGGCGAATTGTGGTAATATTCATTATCTAAATGAGGCCATTTAGAAACGGGGGCCTTTAACTGCTGCAGAAGTCATTTTGGCAGACTGATAATGGCCTATTTGCTCTGTTGACTGGGGTACATGTTTCTTTTTTAAGAGCCGACCATTTTGTCAGAAAATATAGACTAGCCACAGTTTGCAAGTCCTGCAGTTTCCCTGCAAGAAGGCTCATTTTCTAGCAGTGTCTTTGTTGTGAGATTGGACATTCTTTCTAAAGCTGGCTCCTGGTCTTAGATGTATGAGTCAGCAAAGCATTATGTCTTTTCATGTATAGAGTTGTAGACCTTATAGTGAGATGTCTGTATAGTGAAACATATTTTCCATTGTTACCAGGCAAAAAAACTGTCCCTTCCAATTGTAGCCATTGTGGTGCTTTGCTATTGATGTAGTCCTGTCATCTTTGTATACACAGACTGGGACAGAGAGAAGCTATTGGAAGCCTGGATGAAAGATGCAGAGGAATGCTGTCAGCGTTCCGGAGTGCAGATGCCCAACCCGCCCCCTAGTGGCTGCAATGCATGGGACACGCTGCCCTCTCCCCGCACACCCCGCACTGCCCGCTCTTCTATCACGTCTCCAGACCAAATAAGCCTCATGCCTGCAGACGAAGAGTCAGCCCTGGTATGAAAGGCACTTACAATGAATACACACAACAGTTTTTGGAGTTATAACAAAACCACAGTACCTTAGATTTAATTTTCTAGGCTTGACAATGTTCAAACTACAATTGAGAAGCATCAAAGAAATATTTTAAATGAACAGATGCCCCACAGAAAAACAGAGAGATAAAAAAGTCATTAAATAAAACAGTTTATTGAGATATTTCTAAAGTAACTAACACAAGAAATGCAAATTTTTCATTTTTCATTTAGTAAATTATTTGCACCAATTGGACATTTTTACTTTCAGGAACCAAAAAAGTGTTTTGGTTTTTACACCTACAAATGTAAATGTAGTTATTATAATCATTTTTCTTGGTGCGTTGTAGTCTTGTAGTCAACACTAATGAAATTATTCTGGCACATATATAACAATCATTTTATAAAACTATCTCCATTTGATCTGATAAATGTCAGTTTAAGCTTAAAATAAGACACTGCACTTAAACACTCACTGGCACTTTACAGGAAACTGCTTTAAAGTGAAAAAAGTGAGCAATGGTTTTTAAACCTGTTTTCCTAATTTGAGTTACATTATCTTACTGGTTTTGCAGTGATATTGAGCTGCTTCTGCACATTTAACAAATGCACGTTGTGACAAATACAAATGGATTGGATGCACACTTTTATTTGGCAAACTTCAACCACATGTTGCAGTAGGCCTGCTCTGTGCACTCTGTGCTGTAGGCCTGCTCTGCGCACTCTGTACAGTAGGCCTGCTCTGTGCAATAGGCCTCCTCTGTGTGCTCTGTGCAGTAGGCTTGATCTGTGATGTAGGCCTGCTCTGTGCTGTAGGCCTGCTCTGCGCACTCTGTACAGTAGGCCTGCTCTGTGCAATAGGCCTCCTCTGTGTGCTCTGTGCAGTAGGCTTGATCTGTGATGTAGGCCTGCTCTGTCATGTAGCCCTGCTCTGTGCACTCTGCTGTAGGCCTGCTCTGTGCACTCTGTGCTGTAGGCCTGCTCTGTGCAGTAAGCCTGCTCTTTGCACTCTGCGCTGTAGGCCTGCTCTGTGCACTAGGCCTGCTCTGTGCACTAGGCCTGCTCTGTGCACTCTGTGCACTAGGCCTGCTCTGTGCACTCTGTGCACTAGGCCTGCTCTGTGCACTCTGTGCACTAGGCCTGCTCTGTGCACTCTGTGCAGTAGGCCTGCTCTCTGCACTCTGTACAGTAGGCCTTGCTTTTTGCAGTAGGCCTGCTCTGTGCCGTAGGTCTGATCTTTATGGACACTGTAACACAAATTTAGATTAGTTTTTGCCTCGTGTTTTCGTCTTGCCCTTTAATCAGGGCGCCTTGAGGAGGGAGCCAGTGTATGCTAAAAGCAGGGAGGACAGAGAATGCGAAAAGGCAAGGAGCTGCGCACTGACATGAGGCAGATGGACCGGTAGGATGTTTTAAGAAGTTTACCTGTCCTGTGATACATGCTGGTACACAATGGTACACACTGTTGCCAACAAGCTACACGCTGGGGGCATGTGTGTTGTGATGTGCCGCGCAGTGTCTGCGGGCTTCAAACCCCTTCAAAGCCCCTCGCCCTCCCACACTGTACACGTTTATTGGCGGCCGCAGCAGCCGTAATGAAATATGATTGCACTCGGCAAGTGTCAGATCCCGAGTCCGTGACAAGACCGAGACATGACTGTGTCCAAATGTGCTCAAGTCAGAGACAAGACCATAAAAAAGCGGTCTTGAGGGAAGACTAAGGCCAGTCTTCAGTACTACGAGACTAGTGCGGTGTTTTGAATGCTAACATAAAATAACTGAGTCTTAATCACTGAATCATCTGAGTAAATGCCCCACACAGATGGGTCAAAGTCACTTTTATTATTTTTTTTGGTAAAACTGTTACACTGAAATTTCTACTACTTTTTTGTAATTATGATATTAAAAGAACAACAACTTAGAAAACTTTTAGGGAGCTCAAGCCTTTTATTCAACTTATCTTTTGTTGAAGAACTTGAATAATTTTATTTTGTGGCCTGTTGTTAATGGATAATAGCTTCTGATAGGCGGCAATTTGTCTTGAAATCTTGAATCTGGCAGCCCTTATTGAGCCTCTAAAAAGATGTGTCTTGTGCCAGCCAACTGTGTTCTACTCAAGGGCCTGCTTAAAGGTTACACTTGATTATATCTCATTCTGGTCTTTTTCAAATCAATACTTACATTGTTGAGGCGCTCTGGCTCCTTTATTTCTTTTGTCAGGCCCAGGCTTCACTATAACAAGAGCTCAGTGTATTGGGGGTGTGTATTTTGCATAACTTCGTGCAATATTTCCCTTTTCTAATGCAAAAAATGTCAGTTTGCTCTTTTTAACATTTTGATCAGTTCTGTATAATCTTCTTTTATGCATTGCATTTGTATTTCAGTGTGGTATTTGCATGTCTTCCTTCTCCGTCTTTGAAGAGCCAGTTGACATGCCATGTGGCCATGAATTCTGCAGAGGATGCTGGGAAGGGTAGGTTATAAAGGTAACTCTTTCTAATCATTTAATTTTGATAATTGGAATTAATAAAAAACATGCATCTGCAGGTTTCTGAATATGAAGATTCAGGAGGGTGAGGCACACAACATCTTCTGCCCTGCGTTTGACTGCTACCAACTTGTGCCTGTGGAAGTTATAGAGAGTGTTGTTTCAAGAGAGATGGACAGGCGCTATCTCCAGTTTGACATTAAGGTAGACTAAACATATGAATAGATAGATAGTATTCAATATCGTTTAAAAGAGAAACTAGAAACTAATAGAAACTGAAAAAAGAGCTCAGTGGTTGATGTTTTAACAGTGTTAAATGCAAATAGTCTGCTACTATTATTATAATCAAATGAATATTGTGATTAACAGGAAAAGAAAGAGCACTGGGCAAGTCAATGCAAGAGCATTAGGGACGTAGGCATTTAGTCCTCAAGTCTATTAATTATGGAGTTTATTAATAATTTTAATGGATTTTTAAGGTTTTATATAGACCACAGCAGAGAGGAGATGAGTTGGAATGAGTTAGTTTGACATTTAAGAGTAAATTGATGGATTAATCCATCTTAAAGATAAATACCCTAATTTCTGGACTATAAGATGCAACTTTTTTCTTGAACTTTGAACCCTGCGGCTTATACAATGGTGCGGCTAAATAGAAAGAAATGCAGATGACGCAGCTTTTAAGTTAAACACATAAACCATATATGAATGGACATAGCTAATGCGCTAGCCAGTGAGTCAATGGTGAGACGGTGGTGACGGTAGCAAAACATGACAAACGCTTTCAGAGGCAATAAAAGCAGACGGAGTGAACTTGAAAACGTACTTGAAGACGTGGACACCTGTGGTTTATATTCAGGTGCGGCTTATATATGTACAATTTAGAAATTTAGTCGAAATTTCGTTAATGTGGCTTATATTCAGCTGCGCTCAATAGTCCGGAAATTACGGTACACTGTTTACTAGTAATTTTCTGTATAAAAAATTGTGTGAATTCCTGTGATCTTGTAAGTGCAGCTTGCCTCAAATACTTAGATTGAGTGGTTTTGCCAGCACCACACCTCATCCCCTTTTATTTGTACACAGGTCTTTTTGAGCTGACATTTCTTTGATCGACTACTAAAGTATATTTATACTTATATTTATTTAGTATATTTAGTAAATTAAAATACATTTCTTACATTGATACTGATGTAATATGTTTTTATATGTTGATGCTTGTATTTCTTCTGGCCTGCATGTCAGTAACAAAAAGCATTTCCCCCTAAATTATCTTTACAGTCCATCATTGCTAACATTGCTCTTCTTGTCAGGCATTTGTGGAGAATAACCCTGCGATCCGCTGGTGTCCTGTGGCGGGCTGTGAGAGGGCAGTGAGGTTAAACACACAGGGACCTGGAAGTTCTACCGCTGACTCTTTGAACTTCCCCCTCCTCAGAGCCCCTGCTGTGGACTGTGGCAAAGGACACCTCTTCTGTTGGTCAGTTTTAATCACTACATCATAGATAAATAGGTTAAAAATCAAGGATACTATGGAGTAGTTTTAGAGGCAAGGGATTATGGGAATTTATTACGGGGATGGACAAAATATAACTGACAATATTTTATTCTTATTCCGGTATTTGTTTGATACTTCATAGATATTTAACGCCAATATTCTTTCTTCTCAGTGCATTAAATGTGTCTTTTTTTGTAGAGGATTAAAATATAAAACAAAAAGCAATGGAGCTCATGGAGCATCTGTATGTCTGTATGTTTTATATCCTAAACAGTAAAATTAAGTATTAAGTCATTTTTGTAATTATTTTTTACAAAACTGAATTTTTAACATCGAGTTAAAAAACAATTGAATGCAATATTTAATACAAGCTGTTTGTGAAGTGAACTAATATGATCCTTTTATATGCCTTTGCCACTGTATTGTAGTATTGTGTTTCTTAAATCAGCTGTGATTCTAGGGAGTGTCAAGGAGAGGCACATGAGCCCTGTGACTGTGAGACGTGGACATCTTGGCTGCAGAAAGTCTCGGAGATGAAGCCAGAAGAGCGTAAGTCTACAGCCATTGAGTGATGCCTTGGTGTGATGCTAATAATTGATTATAATGGTCCAGGAGCTGAGTATTTGAAATGAGTCCACTCTGATAACAAGTACATGATTAAAAGTATGCCTATAAATAGTTATTCAATTTAAGAATCAGTTGTTGAAAGCAGACCTTCTATCAGTAAGTCTGTAGAAGAATTTTAGTGATAGCGATAGTGATAGTGAAAGCAACCATTCTTTATGAATTTTGATCTTATTTGAGTTTCCCTAGATACGCTTTTTGATCAAGTTTCAAACTTTTCTAGTTTTGCTCTATGTGGGTGCAACAGTAAAACAGGAGACACAAATAATAATGTAAATAACAATATATCAGCAGTGAACCCTAGTGAAGCTCAACAATGTATTTGCTGCATCTTTTGTGCCTCATTAAAGCTTTATTTGTGCTCTTCTCCTTATGCTAAAGTGGCTGGTGTGAGTGAAGCTTACGAGGATGCCGCCAATTGCCTCTGGTTACTCTCTAACTCCAAACCCTGTGCCAACTGCAAGTCCCCCATTCAGAAGAATGAGGGCTGCAACCACATGCAGTGTGCCAAGGTATGTTTCAGTTTCCCAATAATAATAATAAGTCGGCCAAATTAATCCTGTTTTATGTGACATTATGGAGACTATAGTCAACCATCAGACTAAAATTTGTTGTTATTATTGTTGATTAGAAATGTAGCTGTTTACCCCAGCAGGTGCTAGTGCTAGCTGCTGTGAGGTGCAGGCCAAGGCAATCATGTTGATGTGTTCATTCTGTCTGTGAGCCCAAGCTTTCAGATGATTTACAACATATCATGGTATTGGCTGTTTCCTTTAGCATTGGCTTGACCATTATAAGTCATTTAATGGACTAGGCAAAAGAAAAAAAATAAGGCGGTTCAGTAAAAAACACCAAACAAACAAACAATGCATATAACGTGAACAGCAATAAAGTAATGATAATGAAAATACAGAAATTATAAAAGTACATTCAGATTTGTTAAATTGCTGACCTGTGTGCAGCTGTGGAGACCTTTAAATGATTGACATCTATAATGAGACTTGTGAGTTTGTTTCCACTTAGTTTTAATGATGTTCAAGTGGTAAAAGTTGATTAATTTGTAGCCATACTTTAAGCATATATTAATCATAATAATAATAATGATGGATATAAATGGGCTCTCAGTTTTAAGGAAATGTGCAAGGGTAATGTGGCAATTATATCAGCAGGTGTGAGTATGTAATCACTTGACTTAAAGGGCCTTTTTAAACTCCTATTCAACATTTTGTATACTTTCATATCATCCTCTAATGATATTAAATGATATCACTTGAAATGCATTTTGGGATAGAGCCCCTTTCAATAAAACATACAATTATGTTACCTCTGGAGCAGTATTCCTCTTGTAGAGTAGCAACCTGGCTCCAGCCAAATTGATATGTCACATGTGCCACTCTGATCATGTGTAGAACACAGTTCTACATGACTCTCACTGAAAGCGATCGTAAAATGTGGCACATTATGACAGATATTTGAATCTGATTGGTCAAAACATCACAACAGCAGAACAAGCCGAAAAGTCCTTACATCAAGAAATGAGCAAACGCCTTCCCCGACCACAAATGCTCAAAGAACTTACCTTCTGCACATTTTTCACAAACAATATAGTCTGTATTAATGCAAAAATCTTTCGCCTTTAGCCTCTGCTCAAACTTCAGCGCTGCTCTGTGACTGGTGCACCAATCACCTGTCGGGCCCTAGGCCAAGATGGATTCTTGTGAGTTTGTATATCACAAGAATCCATCTTGCTGTGCATGGTAGTAGAGCACAAAGACATTCCCTACA
>KN506105.1:27837-38875 GCA_000787155.1 Scartelaos histophorus
ACTCCAAGAAAAAAAGTACAAGGATGAACACAATATGATTATGATACAATACAAAATATGATACATTTTTTGGCTCACTTATTCTTTCATTCTACTCAATATTATATTAAAGTACTGGTACTGTATAAAATAAGTAACATCTTTGGATACCCACCTCTGGGTACATTACCAAAAAGAGCAGTGGGCTGTCATGAGGTGTGTGTGCTGGCCCTGCTGCTGTCTGGCTGCAGATGTCTGAGCTGAAGAGGCTGAGAGGAGATGGAGATTAGTTCACAAAGGCCACTGAGTCTCTTGACTTGTCATTACCTGGAAAGACGTGGCGTTACTGCTGTTGCTTAGAAACTCAGGATTGTTTGTTGCCAAGGAACATTTGCTCTTTGTCTTTGTGTTTCCACTTTTCGCCCTTCTCCGTGGTCTCCACACTTCTATTACATCTGCCCAGTACAAACACTTTCTTTTTGTTTATCTGTCAGACACTCGTTGCTGCTCGTACTTGTTTCCTTTGTATTGATTTGTTGACGTGTCATGTAACAAAAGTCATGGCAGAGTTTCCATAACAACCAAGGGAGATCTTGTAATACATTGGGGACTTCTGGGAGCTATAGATTTCTTGTGATTTTAATGTGTTATTTTTTTCTGTGTGATTTTGTGATTATGCTAACAGTTCCTTTTAAAGTTGAATTTTTATGCATAGCAAATAAACAAGTAAATCTTTCTGCTGTTAAGCTTTTTCTTAGGTTGCAACACTTTTGCTTTTATGTTCTGATAGTGTACATACCTTTCTGTTCTTATTTTGTATATACAAATGTTATACTATCGTTTCCTGTAGTGCAAATATGATTTCTGCTGGATCTGCCTGGAGGAGTGGAAAAAGCACAGCTCATCCACTGGAGGGTACTATCGATGCACTCGCTATGAAGTTATCCAGCAAGTGGAAGAGCAGTCAAAGGAGATGACTGAAGAGGTACAACTCAAACTATAAAATAAATGCTGCTGTATTACTTTCACAAACCATCAAACCAAAATATACATCAATGATATTTTAAAAACGTTTTTATATTCACCATGTTCAGCAGTTTCATGTCTAATTTTTCAGGCGGAGAAGAAACACCAGAACTTTCAGGAACTTGATCGCTTTATGCACTACTACACACGGTTTAAGAACCATGAGCACAGTTACCAGGTACTGCCCGGTTACCCCTCCACATGTGTACAGTTGAATCTGTACATTGTACAATCTGTACTCATTATTTTCCATTCATGCTAACTTGCTTTCGATTCTCCAAAATATTTGTTGGTGCTGATATTTTTACTTACTTTACTTTACTTTTTACTTAAAAGCTTCTGTCTTCTTACATTAGCTGGAGCAACGCCTGTTGAAAACAGCCAAAGAGAAGATGGAGCAGCTCAGCAGAGCACTGAGTGGAAGTGAGTATGGGCCAGAGGTAACAATGTCAGTCTCCATTATACTTTTCAACACGTCCCATCTACTTTGATGTTACGTTTTGAGAAAACACAGCGGAAGGACTCCTATAAAGATGTTGATAAAGTATAACCAAATGCATGACAGAGAATTTTTGTTTTTGTTTTAAACTGATAAATTACTTGTTCAGACATTAGTGTTCAGACATGCAATTTAATGTCATGTTTACTGTCTTTTGTGCTAGGATAAATGAAAACTATTCCTAAAACTAACGTGGTTATATAAAGAATATATGAAATACAATATGGGCATCTTTAGAATGATTCTAAATGATAAATTTATAGAAACATGCATACATGCTTATTTTAGACGTACTTTGCTTTACTTATTGCAGGAGAAGGAGGCCCACCTGACACCACTTTCATTGAAGACGCAGTCCTAGAACTACTAAAGACTCGGCGCATCCTGAAGTGCTCTTATCCTTACGGGTTCTTCCTTGAGCCCAAAAGCACAAAGAAAGAGATCTATGAGCTTATGCAGGTATCGGTGCTCAGTGTTGACAGCCTGGCTGTCATAAAAGGTTTTGTATTGCCATACCATTTACACTCTGAATGTGTTACTAGCATGGTTCTTTGTTTGTAGACGGATTTGGAGATGGTAACAGAGGACCTTGCACAGAAAGTAAATCGGCCTTACCTGAGGACCCCCCGCCATAAGATCATCCGTGCAGCCTGTCTGATTCAACAGAAGAGGCAGGAGTTTCTGGCTTCTGTGGCCAGAGGAGTAGCACCCAGTGACTCTCCTGAGGCTCCCAGGCGGAGGTAAAATCTCAAATCATATGTCTATATTTTAAAGATAAATACATTTATATTATATAAATATAATGTATAATCAATATATATTATCCATGCATGTTTAAGTAATCCTGCAGTCTCTCACTTCAAACTGTCCACACAGTTAGCACCCATACAACAAACCTGTGCATTTTTTTTCAAGACTCAGTCCACAATCCTACATACCCCATGCTCCAGCACGGCCATTATTCAAAACAATAAAACTTAACATGGGTGATTTAAATGTTGTGTATTATTAGAAATTTAATGCAACCTCACAAGTGTTTTGAATATTTAATGGTCTTACTTCTTATGTTTATTTTCAGTTTTGCTGGAGGTACATGGGACTGGGAATATTTAGGATTTGCATCACCTGAGGTAATGAGGTTTATACTGGGTATATGCAAACGTTTGTGTAGATGTCAGTTTTAGAAAGTGTATATTACATGATCGACCATGTCTGTTACTACAGTTTGATTTTTTGGTTTTGCATTCAATCTGGTGGATTTGAATTTAACCACAGAAAGGCCTAATAATATGAGCCTACTCGGTGCTGCCACAGATAATTACCCTTCACTTCTTCAAGAGTGTGGTTCCTGTGCTACAAAAGTCATTTTTTGACCTGTGGAAACAGAAGTACAGTTTGCATAGTTATGCTGCATGCAGTGGTACCCGTAGATCAGGGGTGAATAGTTTATCATAGACATAGATGATGTATTACTGATGATTTGTTACTTAATCAGATTGAAACTAGACTTTGTCATTGGGCTATCTCTAACTCATCTCTAAATAATTGGATATCAGTGTTATTATACATCCCTGACTGTCAATCAGCAACATCTAAATACTAATTTAAGACGGGGAGATTTTTTGATTAAGTTTAATGAATAGCATTTTAATATACTTTATGCAAATGCTCTTTTGAAATTAATTTAGGCCTGCTTTGTGAAAGTATCTGTAATTACTTCTCTATCATTCACACTCCACTTACTGACAATATGTCAGAAATCTCAAATCAGAACTCACACCATAATGAAAAGTAACTTTGTCCTCTCACAGGAATATGCAGAGTTCCAGTACAGACGGAGGCACAGGCAGCGGAGGAGAGGAGACATGTCCAGTGTACGGAGTGACACCCCAGACCCCGAAGACCCCAGTGATGGCACTTTAGGTAAGAAAGAATTTCCTTTTAGAATAAACACAATATCATTCTTAAATTTCATTCAGTGCTATGTCTTCACATAGCACTGTTTGTAAGAGTAGAATATAAGACTAGCTGGTCAGGTTTTTAACTTCAGGAAGCAATTATCATGTGACATAAAGACCCGAGTTTAGTGTCTATTAACTGTGATTAATGTTATATGTTTGTTATTGTTATAAAGATGGACATGACCTCGGTGGGCACAGACATTTAATGGTGAGCCCTTGGATTTGTTTAATAAAAAAGACAACTGGAATAAGTACAATCTATATCAGTATATAATGTGTATATTTTTAATCCATTATTCCAGGGTCTTGGCTCTTTAGATGAAGATGACCCAAACATTCTATTGGCCATTCAGCTCTCTCTCCAGGAGTCAGGGATGACAGGGGGCGGAGCTTCCGATGAGCCTCATGATGTGTCGCTGGGGGCTATCGGGACCTCACTGCCCTCTCATCTGGAGCAGAGCCCTGTAGGTGTGGAGGCACTTACCCGAGCCTCTCTGAGCAGCTCTGAGCTGCTGGAGCTGGGAGACAGTCTATCCAGACTATCCATTAGTGGTCACTACCCTACCACAGGCCACATGTACAGGACGTCCCTCCCCATCCCAATGGCTCCAGGAGGGAATAACTCCTCCACAGGGCTGTTCTCCTCGAGCGACACCCTAGACTCCACCACATGTAGCAGCCAGGAGCCGTCCTCGTCCTCTGCTTTAGCTGCAAACACAAACCTGCTGGGAAACATCATGGCCTGGTTCCATGACATGAACCCTCAAGGTATCACCCTGGTCCCCCCCACCTCCTCCGACACTGACACCAACCTGTGCGCACTGCACACTGAGGATGAAGATGAAAGCCTTCGGGATGAGCAGGACAAATCTGCTCTGGTCATCCCAGAAAATACAAAGGAAGTGGAGGCAGAGGTGTGTGCAAGTGCTGCAGAACAGAAGGAGAGTGCTGGAGCTGGAGCTGTAGCAGAGAGGCCTAAGCAGCTGGAGCTGGTACAGCTGGAGCCCCTGCCTTACACCGGCTCAGTGCCGCCCAGTGCAGAGCACACACACCCTGAGGCCTGGAGGCTCGGCCATGTGGTGGACTCTCCACAGTGCCACTCTGTGTCCGAGCAGCTGCCCAGCACCAGCTCCTCTGAGTGGGAAGAACAAGTGCACTTGGTATGATGGAGGATCTCGAAAAGCCAAACAGCCCTAAGAGTGCCCAATGATGACAGCAAGGAGGATGTCTTTGATTGTGCTCATGACAAACTTTCAGGATAAAGCAGGAGTGTACTTTTGTGAGGTGTTCTGTGGCGTATTTTTCTTAAAGTAATTATTGTGCTGAGTAACTGATGTAGGAAAAGGTTGCTGTGTCAGTTTGAGTCAGACGACTGATAGAAACTGTAGCCTGGTGCGCTGTGTGTCTCCACTGGATCTATAGCCTATTGTATGTTTTAGGACCTGGTGGCTCTATAGAGGCCACAGTAGTATTTAGCAGTGATGTTAAATCTATTGGGAACAGGTATGGACTAATTGCCTTGCCTGTTTACGTCTGCCTATTTTGTAGGTGCCAAACACTGACGAGCAAAAGCACAATTTGCAGTCACTAAGTGGATTCTTTAAAGCAAATTGTGCCTGTTGAATTCAATCTGAACCACTCGGTAAAATGTTAATGTGAAACTCTCAAGCCATATTTCCTTCAATATTTCTGCTGGTGATATTTCACTGTAAACAGAACCACTGAACCGCAGAGCAGTTATTTATTGTAAACATTAGATATGCACAGGGAACTATTTTAGATTAACAATGGATATGAATTTAAAAAAAAAAAAAAAGTTGAAATGTTGATTTTGAACATGGAGCAGCCCAAAGGCTATTTCAGAATGCACACTGTTTGTGTGCAGTAAAACATAGCTTGAGAAGTACACATGTGAGTAGCCTTGTTTTTCTAATGCAGGAAAAGATGCTTTTCCTGCTAATTTTAGATTTAGTAGGGAACCATTGTTTAGTTGTGGAGCAAACTGAATGTGTGTGGGACATTTCTCTGCTGTCACAATACAGTGCCTTTGTGTTAATCACCTTTGATTTGAACATTTTCAGAGTGCTAATTACACAGTATTTATGGTGTAAACCAAATATATACCCCATTACCTTATGTTTTCTCACTAGTATGTAGTGTGCAAACAGGAGCTCCTAACTGATGTTCTTGGTTTATCTGTAGCATGAGGCTTTTGTTTGTTTCAATAGATTAACATAGGAAAATCAGAGGAGTATAATGGCAGTGAATGAATTCTCTTTACATTTTAAACTACTTTTTGATTTATATTTTAGTTTGAGTGTTGCAGAAGATCCTGTGTTTTAGAGACTAAATCACTTTACTGACATTGGAGTTGACCTAATGTATTTTGCTCTATCTGAAGACACTACACAGAGGACAGTTGCAATATAAATATTCTATCAAAGAAGATTGTGAGTAATTAGAACCTAATGTTTTACAAACTACTGTCTGAATGAATGAAGTGGTCTCCATTCAAATCAAAAGACCTAGGACATTGTTGGCAGTAATATGTCTTGAAGTTGTGTGTGTGCCATAATGAAGTTAGTGGAGCTAACTTAGCCTGAAGTGTTATCAGGTAAAAGTGACTATGAACCTTGTGTGTGACTGACATTATGCTGTGCATGAACTGGGTACACCTCTCAATGGGATCCGTACTTTGTATTTCACTTCTAATGTCCAGGTAACTTATTTTAAAAAACAGACATTTTGTAACTCATCCAGATTTTCTATTGTAAAGCAACTAATCCTTGAAATGTTATTTGCACTTTCATAGTCTATACTTGATACATTCCCTCTTTATATGAACAATGGTTAATGTGTGATGCCAATAAACTGTGTTGAGTTTTAAGTACAACCTTTTTTCTGCTTTAACTCTAAGCACAGATTTAAAAAATGTTACAGATTAAAAAGACTAAAACTCATTAATACATTTTATTTTAAATGTGTGCCAAGATACAGTGGTTTAAAAAAATATGAATATGAAACAATCTCAGTGCAGTGGTATGAACAGTACTGCCTGGTGGTGTCTGTGAAACAGTACTGCCTGGTGGTCTGGTGATCTGGTGAGGGATGTCAGCGACAGAGGCCGATGAGCTGCAGCAGAAGCAGGAACAGGGACATGATGTCCAGATACAGGTTGAGAGCGGCAAACACATACTCCTCTGGGGATACGGAGTACTTCCTGTGTTTCCCACCCAAGATCAGCTGGGTGTCAAACACCAAATACTGCAGACAGACACAAGCTTCATGTGTACAATATCTTGCATATATATTATGTTTATGTAAGCACAACTGTAGAACAATTCAAACACTATTTGTTGCCTAGGAGACATTTTCTTTCATCAACTGAAATCCTGTAATTCATTGCTAATAATATTAATTTATTTAAGAAAAGAGAAGAATGCATATTAATAAACACTTAGCTAAAAATAAATATATGCCTTGGGCTAATTTCTGTCAGCAGATCCCCAGGCAGGTTGATGTCATCCTCTCAATATAATTCAAGCAATCTAGTTTGGATTTTTTTTCTAGCCCTAGGTTGAGAGTGTGTGCTCTAGGCTTTGCCTGGTATGTACATAACCTCAGCATCCTTAGTTCTGAATGTACAGAACCTTTAATCATCAGATCCTAACTATCCATTCTTTTGACACTGTATATTAGTGCTCTAGCTCAGTACTCATTATACTACAGTATACTACATTACAGTACTCATATACCATAGCATGTAGACGGAACAAACTTTCTGCCTAAGCCTTTCATTACACATTCATCTTAAATCTGTGGTTGAGAGATGCAGTGTCTTTGTGCTGACAGTGTGGCGGACCCAGTGTGGCGGGGCACTTTGTTCCACCAGCTGACTGGCTGGGTCACAACATTTGCTGCTAATGCCAAAGGCATGCAGAGAGGTGGCTGTGAAAATGAAGCCCACTGCTGTTTAACACTACATAATAGAAATGAAAGGGCACCAGCACATCAGTGACTCTCTTTACACTAACTACCCTGACAGCCGCTGTGGCACATCACATGCTCCCCACACTCCCGCCCTGCTGAAGACTTAGCCACTAAAAAAGGTCATATTAAGCCCAAAATGATGTAAAGCATATGGTGCACTTACCAACGAAAACACCAGTGTCCCCAGGCAGGCATACGCAATATAAACATACTGAAAGAACAGGGAACATGAGTGATCATATGCCATTATGTTCTGATCTGACATGAAGACATGATGGTATTTTTTTTAAAAGCAGCTTCCATTAGCTCTGTGTGTGGTGTGTTTCACTGTAGTACAAACAGTGTGTGTTCTACTGAGAGGCCACACTTAACATACGTCAGTGTGACATCTGGGCTCATCCTGAGAGCTTTCTTTCTAGTCTGCTGAGCACGCGGGTCATGACATCATATAAAATACTCTGTTTACACTAAAAGCTTCACACTCTCTCTTTTTCCTCAATGCTGCCATGAATTTGAAAATGTTCTCAGTGAACACAGGTGTAGACATACACTATTTCATTTACCTGTGATCGAAGAATTGCACAAAGCAAACCAAATGAAAAGAGGGTCCACAATAATACCCACAGGCTCCCATTTAACATGGTGAAGTCCCACTAGTGAGGAGAAGAGACAAACCGGTTTAATATAGTACATTTCATGCACTACATTCATGTGTTCAGAAAATGACAAAATTAGGAAAAGACTACAAGAAAACAAACAAACAAGAGAATACATAAAATAAGATTTGTATGTAATCAATAAACAGGATGTAGCAGCTGCCCCACAGGCGGAGGCCTGGCCCAGTGGTCCCTTTGGCCTTTTCACCAAATGCAGCCACAATCGCAGAATCACTGACCACTGGAGAATGGATGAGCTTAAGATTCAATAAATGTGTCTGGGTGACATTTAAATCAGGCCAAGATTAGCGCTGCTATGTGAAGCTCCAACATAAAAGGTATGTAAGGTTAGATGACCAAATTTAATATGCATACAATGGCATATTTTGGGATGCTGTATTTTGATGGTCTTACTTTGACACCAAACCACAAAGCCACACGGCTCTTTTGGCCATAACAGCTCCCATTTGGTATATACCGGTAATTGGACGTGTAGATAAGCAGCTTCTTCAATAGGAAAGCCTATTGTTGTGCACTAAAAGAGCTTTCATCACTCTCATTGTTTGGCCACATCGTTTGTTGTTGCATACTTGAGAATTATTTGAAAGCCACTCAGGCACTTTTTTTTTTAAATTTTACTTCTCACCATTAAAATATCAGGGATAAAACATGAAATCTCTTTAATCTCTAAGTGTGAAATGACACATAGACATGGGAAAGAAGAATTCATTGGTGAGGAAATTGTTAAATTTCTATATTTTTCCTATATAAATAATTTTGGCTACAATATTTCTTCCATGAGCTTTCTTACCAGAAAGTTTGGGTGAGAAATGTGGATGTACTTGCACCAAGTGAGTTACTCATCTACAAATGAGTATTTCTAACCTCTGATCAGGATCACGGCTCAGGATCTCTGGTGTGTGCAGTATTGACAGTGATGTATTCAGCAATGGTCTACACTTTTTTTAATCAAGATAAATCTACTCTCTCCATCTGACATATGCAACTATATTCACCCATCTCCTTTGGCAAAGTCTTACCAAAATGAGCTTAGCTGTCGTAGTATTATGGGTAAAAACTTCACCTCAGCTGAAGACAAAAACTTGATGTGCAAATGCTGTGATTGGAGCAGTAATCAGCTTTCCATTTGCAACCTTTTAAAGCCTCACCAATACCTACTGAGTGAACAGCAAGCACCAGCTTAACTCTGTTCCTCTGAGTGCACAGGAAACACAGCTTAGTATAGGGGCATTTACCGCTCACTGCATCTCAAAGTCGCAGCGCTTTATGAAATTTCACTTGTGACTGCCCTGCAAACGGAGCTCCAAGCTGTGACAGATCTCACCTTTGACTGGAAGGCAAACAGACTTAAGGCCAAGGACACGAGTGCAGTGGCCAGCATGGCCCACAGGACGGCCTCAGCGTCATAAAACCTGCAGCGGGGAGAGCACAAACACACTATGGTGCATATGACACAGCTTAAAACTATTAACCTTTCCTGATTAAACACTTCATTCATTTGGCAGTGGGAGATTATTATATTGCTAATCTAAATCAAAACCAGGGCTACTCTACATTTGAATTTAGCTTATAGATAAACAACCTTTATATCGCCAACAGTTAATAACCAATTGTCATGCTGCTGCAGTGCTGGATTCTCATGTCTCCATTTGTTTTTTAATTTGGTAAAAAACACAATGATAGCATCTTATCTACGGCTTCATTTCTGGCTTCCCAAATTCGATGTGATATGGATCAAACGTGGTTATTATTGTGCAAATGAGAGCGTGCGTCAGGCAAAAACAAACACTCACGCAGCCACAGAGCCCAGCATCAGGCCCTCCGCCACTGTCTAAACACGAAGAGACAAATGTATAGTAAATACAGAAAAATACAGAGGGAAGACAGGGTGCATAAGGGAGGAGAGGGAGGAGAGGGGCTTCATATGGTGCCCGGCTGCTCCTGCTCCTGCCCATATACTCACAAACAAGCCCAGGGCGATGAAATTGAGAGGGACTTGACGGCGCAGGTTGTCACAGCAAGACAAGGCCACCACAAGCACCAGGACCACCGCCCTATTTTACACAGAATATAAGACGAGTCGGAAATAGCAAAAACACAGACTGTAAACATCACCGAGAGGCACACAGCTCAATATGGGAATTCAGCCTGTATAATACTGATGCACCGTGAACAACCCTTGTGTCTGTATTTTGAGTGTTTTTTGCAATAAATAGTCACGATCTGGCAATAAATTTGAGCTTGGATTTGTTTGTTTGTTTTGTATCCATTTTCACGATATTTATTTTATCTCTCCACTTCCTGTCGTAGCTTATATGGCCTTGAAGCAGAGGGATAAAGTTGTGTTTCTTAATGTGAGTTTGTTAGCTTCATCTCACCTCTCACTGTTATCATGTACAAATGAGTCATTATTTGATCCACTCCAAGGTTTCCCAGAAGATATATTTTAATGCTCTGTTTTAATTGCTGCTCAATGAATTAGCCTTCTTTGATATCTTGGTATGTGTACTTTGTGCACTCTGAGCCATGAATTGTGGATGGCAGATTATAACCGTAATTAATTCAGTTTGATTTATGACAGTTTCTTATTGAACTTTCTATCCAAAGATGAACTATATAGTAACTCTGCAACTAATGATTATTTCAGTAGAAGTATTTTTTCCAATTAGTTTACTAAGGGTGAACTAAACCTGGACTAGATCAGAATTAAACTAGGACAACAACATGACCAACCAAACAAAGAATTAGAATGAGCTCCAACCAGAACCAGTCAAGCTAAATGTAAAGGCACCGTTAGTTGCCTTTGAGAAACAAAAAATACATAAATAAATATATATATATAAACAAATATTAAAAAAATAAATAAAAGCTGAAATATAGCCAGACATTTTTTGGACTTTCACAAC
>KN506110.1:4426-19773 GCA_000787155.1 Scartelaos histophorus
TCATTGTCAGAGTAGCAGCGTGTTAGTATTTTTCAAACATTTCGCTTTTCGGACATGAATAATAAAATGTTCTAATTGAACCATGGGAAACAGTCATGCATTTTAAAAAAAAAGAGAATAGGCCAAAATTTGGGAAAATATCTAAAAGCTGCATGGCCCCTTTGTGCTTGATCTGTGGAGAACGCCGTATAGCCTCAATAAATAACCAAGTTAATCGCGCCAGCTCAATGAGATGACACTCTCGCAGGCCAAAACACACTATTGACGTGTCGGAATAGCGATACCAAAAAGCGTCAGAAACGTGTAAATAGAGACATGTCATAATACCGGCGTGTTTACGTAGAGACATGTCATAATGAAGGGATGTGGGCATGGGCGGCAGACTCTATAAAAAGACAACTGTACATAGACATTTGCAATCCTGTCCACAAACCCAGAACTTTGCACACGGGGGCTTTCACAGATTAAGCAGAAGGAAATCTGAGCTCCGAGAGATGAAAAGTGTGCGAGTACGGCGAACTTTGTGGAAGTTTGCGCGCACAGTTTCACATGTCGAATTCCACACGGAGTTTTCTAAATGAGATCCCAGGTCTCCAAGTTTCAGGAATCAAAGCCCTTCTTCCTGCTGTGAGCTTTAACAAATTAAATGTTTCGCCAAACGCTAATATCAGTTCTTCAGAAATGCCACACGCACAGCTAGAGCTGCTATAGCAACAGCTGCACAAAGAATCGCTTAAACATTTCCAAACCAGGGTATGAAAGTATATTTAAAGCCCTATACTTAACACTTCATAAGACACTCACACGTTTTCACACATTTCTGATGGACTTCCAAAATAGGTACTTGTTATCAGCTAAAGCAGCGATTCTAAAACTAATCACACCAGTTGCCACCTAGAATAATATCAAGCGTTCCACCAGATCTACATCCGAACTACTGTAAATCAGGCTTAAATTAGGTCTAAACCAGGTCTAAATATTGAGGTGTAGCTCCAAATGATGATAAAGCCAAAGGAGGACAAAAACCTTCACGGTGTAGCGTTGATCCAAGTGCTTTTAGAGGTTGAAGAGGGTGCATCTATAATAAAGAGGCCCTGCGAAGTGTCCTGACCTCTCACCTTTGACCTCAAATAGTTGCTGCCCGAATGGCCAACCATAAGGTTAATTAAGTCAACATCAGCCATCAGCTCTAACATACCATAGTCGTAGGTCATTATGTGTGTCCTGCTGGCATCATCCATCCTACTCCTGGCTCTTCTCCTTTAGTGAGCATTAGTGATTATACGTCTTTGTTATTCGTTATTCTGAATTAAATAGTTTGGAATTCTTTTTCAAGTTTACATGGAAAACACTGAGGTTTACATGGTAAACAGTTTAAATCGCCTTTACTTGTTCTGATTGGACAGGGCAGCACGAAAGAACGTCTAGAGGAGAAAACACACACTTCAGCTGCTACCGGCTTTTCTGTCACCTCGGTTTGCCGTTACGCCACAGACACAAACACAATCCAAACTTTTACAAATTCGCAAATCCAAAAAGCAGTGTTAAAGGTCCAAGGAGAGGACTGGTGGAGCCGGCGGCGGTGGATCGTCTTGATTATGTCAGAAGGGCGACCCAATGAGCATGCACTGATCTACCGTAATTATTTTAAAGAATAAATGTTTACATGAGGAATGAGGAATAAATTAATTTGGGTTTAAAATCGGAATAAACAACCCACTGCGGAGCTAAGTTTAATTTTGAATAATAATTTTCATTTGGAATTAAGTATTAACATCTTTTTAAAGCAGAATTAATTTTTAATCAAAATTGAAGCTCTCATGTAAACGTGGCAAATATTACCTGAGATAGAAGCTGACTTAGTTTTGGTGGTCAGTGCTGGGGTGGTTACTCATGCATTAGTAAAAAAAAATAATAATTAAAATTGAGGCATTCATGCTTCACAGCACCTTTCTGTGTGGAGTTTGCATGTTCTCTCTGTGTCTGGGTGGGTTTGCAGGCGCCAGTTTCTGTCATCACCCCAAAACATGCACTGTAGGTCCAATCCTCCAGCTACAGTAGTCGTGGACATGACTAACTCAAGATCTGGTGATGGGTCTCAGGGTGCGACAATGTGACGCTCACTGATGTCTGAAATGCCCCAGTGACATTGACATTGAGGGATGGGTCAAATGCAGAGGACAGATTCCCTTTTTTGTGTATGCCTTTGTGTCCACATACATTCTCTGTGGTGTTGTGTCTAGAAAGTGAACATGCTGCTGGGTCTCTGAAGCAGTTATTCGTTGCTCAAGTGTATTTGGTTTGGTGAAGGATGAGCTTAATTCATAAAACTCCAGTACCTCTAGTACTATGCCACAATAGACTTACCTCTAAATAAAACAAACACTCAAACTGCAGAAGGGCCCATGAACCAACAGAAACAGCCCACGTACCACAGTTTAAGAAACACTGATCTCTATCACCTGAGACCGCAGTTACACAAAAGAGCCACAAGGGCAAATTCAAATCCCTTTTTCAAGGTTGTGTTTTATTCCTAAAATGTGCTTTGCCTGTCTCTCTCGCACAGACATCCTTGTGCATATTTACATAATGCAGGTGGGCTGGAGTCAAACTAAATTTGTGCGTGGTCCCTGGAAACATTGCGTCGCTAAGTTGTGAGCCTAATTGCTAATCCTTTTGTGCTGTTTGAATGCTCAGGTCTTAGGAACCATTTGCATCACATTACTGAATAAAAACGCTCATCACAGGAGCAGACTTTTACAGTGAGAAGGATCCTGCAAGAACATGTCAAGGCCAAAGTACCAGAGAAGTTAGTCAAATGCACAGAATTGTTACTAAAGAGAACTTGAGAATATTATGTGGACTTAAGTCAGACCTATTCTGCAAAAATGACTTTTTAGCAGAGGTGTTCAAACTGTGGCCCAATGCTTTTTATTGGCCCTCAGGCTTCCTGCTGTATTGACCCAAATGACCAAAAGCAGTACTTTCTACAGCTAAGTCTGAATATCTCTGTTATTTCATGTCATTATTAGTTATGTAACAACTAGTTGTGCTGTGATACAGACCTAACATAAAAGTCTTAGCCTCAGTAAAGGTGTGAGGGCTCAGTCAAACATGTGTCAAATGCAACATTTTCAGTTTCAATATGAGTCCTCCAGTGAAAAAAGTTTGGACAGCAGCTCTGTTTCAGAGCCTTTAGCCATGTTATAGTTATTTCCCCTCACCATGTGCACACACAAAATTGTAGTAGGAGTGATTTGTTTATTCTTTATTTGCTTTTTTCAAGATCTCCATCAGAGATGCTCTTTGTTGTGATGATGTTTACAGCAGTGTCAGCTCCCACTGGACACCACAGCTTTTTAACATGGAAGTCAGCGGACTAGTTTCTTTTATTAAGTTGTGTTTGAATCAATATTGTGATTTAAACCTGGAATAAAAAAAATACATGGAAAAAAAGATCAGATATGTACTGAAAAGCATAATTTCATATGGAAGAGTAGTGAGAGGGATGTCAGTCTAGTCCCCTCAGCCATGAAATGAAGGAGCTCATTGGTCACCCACCTGTATGTTTATTGGGCAACTCGGCTTTTTTTTTTTTTTTTCTGGTCCTTTTCAGCCATATTTGTTTCAATATGGATGGATCATGTGTGTTTCTGATTGGCTCATCCACCTGTCAATCACACTCATCTGAACTTGGGGAGATTCACTGGTGTCCAGACTCACATCTTCATAAAGTATTGAAGAAGTTTGTGTTCTGGATATTTTATTACACATCTATTGATGGTTGTAGTCACTATAATTATAGGGAGTTCCTCTGACATGGTTCTGTAAGTCACTTCCTTCTATTTGTCCCTCTACACTTACCCTCCCCCTCTCTTTCTCTCTCCTCTTCACCTCTCCAGGGCTCATAAACCACTCTGAAATGACACTTTTCAGACTTTTGTCCCGTTGACAGAATTCAATTTTCTTTTGTGATGGACACTCTCTGGAAAACTGAGAGATTAGATAGAAATCAGGGCTCTAGTGATGAGACTTTCTGCTCCTCTCTAGGATCTAAATCTTTTGGATCGGTTCATGTCAAAAGACTGGCTCTTTTACTAATTATTTATATAAAACAAACCAAAGTGAGAACTCATTTTAACTCCAGCCTAATCACACAGAGGCCAAGTTTTACTTAGGATTGTTCAAAATGAGACTGTAAGTGTGTTGACTCCTCGAAATGCTGAAATTCATAGTGTGATTTTATTTGGATGTTATAGGACAATAGCCAAGGTTTTGAAAGGAAGTGCAATATATGGCCCAGGTTTGCAGTGCAACGCAAGGTCAGGGCTCAGGGGCAGCACACGTCACTTTAGCCCCAACATCCCAACACGCACTTTAAGTATTGTTTAGCACAACATTTATATTTGTGCAATAGTTGATTTGTTAGTAGTTATTAGTGTACCCAAAGCTGTCACTTTTCATATCACGTTGCCCTTGTCCTTTTGATGTCAGAACAAATCATGTGTGTGCAGTTAATAAGCGAATTTTATGCTGCTATAGGTTGGTGGTGTGATTCCAGTTTCCACAGATGGATGCTGACATTGTGTCCTTGGGAATGGGGGAGTGGTGTAAAGCACCTTGATGTAAAGCACCTTGAGCCTTAAAGGTGGAAAAGCGACGCATGTGCAACCCAGGTATTTTTGGTGAGACTCTCATGAGACTTTGCAAGACTTGCTACATGAAGCTAAATCAAACATGGCCGTGCGCTTGTGTTCGTTGGGTGCTGTGTCGTTCCCGGCTGTGGGCACTGGGCCTTTAATTCAGTATATCTGGGAATCTCTGGAATTCTTTGAATGCCTTTTTGCATGATCCCCTTGTGGATTATAGGAACTCTGTTGTGCCTCATGCGCTCGGACTATGAACTCTGAACATGTCAAACCTGTTCATCAATGACTTTGAACTCAATATCTCAGAAAGTGTAACACTGTAAATATTGTAAATAGTGTTTGTCTATGACACCACAACTAAGCACTATAAACCTTGTGTTCTGTCTCATTAAATACCCCATGTTCCTCCGAGCTGAACCTTAGTCTTTTAAACTAGTCTCTCACTACTGCTTTTGGTATTACTACTATTACTACTACTATTGTTCCTATCTGTTTCTGATCCATATTAATGTGACTATTTGCCATTAGGATGTCAGATATGTTTGGACAAAGCTCTTACTTGTGTGCCTGATCTAGTTCTGTGCTGTTTCTGTGTTGGTTCAGTGTTAATCTGTGTGAAAATGCAAACAAATTGAAAAGAAAAAGATTTGGTTTGTTTAAAGGGCCTTTATTACGTTCATTTCTAAATTATGCTACAATACTGTTTCCTCATCAATCTAAAAAAAAGTTGTTTAATCTCATTCTCACATGTTTAACCCATGAACTTGGTATATTTATGCTGAATTCTTCTCCCAGACACAAAACACTGTGCTCCACCTTGTGATGTCATGTTTTGATACAGGAAATGTTCCACTGTGTTTTTAAATTCCAAACACCTTCACTAGAATCATTTGGATAATTTCAGCCCTGGAATTACCTATTTCTACTGAACAAAAAAGTAAAAGGAGCTGTTAAGTTAAAAACTACCTTTTCTTTACATCACAAGGTGGAACAGAGCATTTTGAGTTTTCAAGTTGTTGACATTCTAATAATAAAGTGTTACTCAGCCATACGTGAATGAAGAAAAACACAACTTTAGGTCTGTTTTTGAGAAGGTAACAACATTAGAACATGACTAAAACCTCACGAGGCAATTTTGCGTTATATAGAACCTGAGGAAATGAGATCTGGTTTCAGCGATTCATCTTAAGGAATCCGTCTCGCTCACGAACGTCACATCACTAGAGGAAAACTTGTTTGAACTCTCAGTCTCTCCCCCGGTATCAGTTGACATCAGATAGTTGAGCCGAAGAATAAAGATCAGTATCATCTCTACCTCAGGATTTTGTAAAGCCTGAAAATGGGACCTTACGTTCACAGTCTTGAGACGATGAAAACCCCTGCTCTCCTCTCTCCTCCCTCTGATCACTCCTTTGTAAGATCTCTGTAAATGTATGCGGCGCTAAAGTGCAGTTAAAAGCGCAGTCTTCGCCCACGCCACATCCACAAACTGGAGTTCAAAACCACAGCAGAGCCTCAGAGTCTGGGGACATCTCCTTGACCTTGGCTTTTCGACAACAGAGCAACTTGGGTGGGATTTTTCACGCAAAATGTGCTAAAAGCTGTGGCGAAATCAGATAGAAACACTTTTAATGAGCGAGAGGATATGCTAATGCCGACTCTGGTAACCAAATATGAGACTCGAATCACAGCTTTCATGTCACTCACAGCCGGCTGGTTGGAACTGTTGATCTGCCGAACATAACGGAAGGCTAGAGTTACATCTTTTTTCTTTTTTTTTTAATTCAGTTTGTAAAAAGGGAATACACACATTTAAGCAATTTATAAAAGAAAAAAGACAGACTATAGTGACATCTAGATGAAGAAAACTGAGCCATTTTCTCAGTTTTCCCAGATTTTGTTTCAATCGCCAACAGAGCCCAAAAGAAGTCGTCATCCACATGCTTCCAAATGTCGTCCGGTTTTGTGACGTAAACGGAAATAGAGCCTGTACTATGGTGAAACACATTTGGCAGCGTTGCATTTCCATTTTGGCACAAATTATAATACCCCATTAGGCTCCACAATTTTCAGATCAGCTGACTTTCTTTTATGAAGTTGTTTTCGATCATTATAGGGTTTACACACACCACAGATGTGTGTCACTCTGAAGTGAGTTCTATGCATGATCAATCTGGGATCTGAAAACACGGAACATCAGGACTTCTTTTTGAATGTGATTGGTCAAAGCGTCACATCATCTAAGAATCACATTTTTGTAGCATCCAGCTGTGATAAAAGCACAGCTCTCATGTAAACTGGGCAATTGAGGAATAACCCAGGCTATTGAGACAAGCTGGTGATGATCACTATGTGAGTTCCGTCCTCTGCATTTGACTCATCCAGCGTCTCTTGGAATTAGATATATTGAACTGGTGGTTGGACATGGTTATATCATAGTTATATCAGCTTGATGAGTGAAATCCAAGAACCTATGGACCTATGAACACTTTGCTATTGTGCTGAAAAACAAAACCAAAATAAAAGTCCATTGTACAACTAACCAGGTACATTCTAAACTCATCCTGGAGATGAGCAAACAGCAAAGTTACACCTTTAAGTCACACTTATGTTTACTTTGGTTGGAGTGTTCCACAATAAGTTCATATTTTGTTTTGTTGGTTTTTTTGTGGTTGTTATTACTAGTTTTTTGTTGTTACAATAAAAATCACATGTAATTGACTAAATGCAAGATAGATATTACTAATGCCCTGGTGTGGAGCATTCCCAGCTCA
The DNA here is from genome assembly GCA_000787155.1 of Scartelaos histophorus. Classification (NCBI taxonomy): domain Eukaryota; kingdom Metazoa; phylum Chordata; class Actinopteri; order Gobiiformes; family Gobiidae; genus Scartelaos; species Scartelaos histophorus. Next base: position 11,850 of record KN506110.1, read on the forward strand.
GAAATACTCCTCCCATGGACACAAGCTGGTGCCTGACTCTCTCTTTAAAAAGCACTTAGTGTCTCTTTAACATGAGTGTTAAAGTAAATGTAAAGTTTGATTGCAGTTGTCATCAGCGGCTCATCAGGCCTCGCTGGAGGACAGGTCAGGGGGATTATACGGCGAGCAGAGCTTCTATTTCATTTATATTCTCCTAATCGAGAGCAGATAAGTCTCACTGATGGAACTCCAGTGTGCTATGAACTTTCAGACTATTATGTGATTTACTCTGCGTTTAAGTTCATGCATGTTTTGTTTCTCTGTGTTATTCAGAATTGTTTTTTTCAGCTCACCAGCCTACGTCAGCCATACTCCCACACGATAATTCTTCATAAATATACAAAAAACATGATACAAAACTGTCCACAGCAACTTGACAAACATGTTAATACGTTTCAGCTTTTGGCCTGTTAATAGAGCATTTTCAAAAAATACAAAAGACATTTACCTGTCTGTGAAGAAGTAACTGCGTGTCCTGAAATGTCCCATATTATGGCATTAATAGAATGACGGGCAGTAGCTCAGTTGGTAAAAGCTTTTGTCTATTGGTCAGAAGGTTGGCGGTTCGAATCTTGATCTCGACCTAAACTTCATTGGCTGAGCGCTCAGGTCCCACTGGTTGGCGGTGCGATTCCAATTCCCACATATGAATGCTGTAGTTATGTCCTTGGGCAAGACAATAATCCCACCCTGCCCTTAGTGTCTGTGTTCCCTGGTGTGTAAATTGTTGTAAAGCTTCCTTGAACGTATAAAAGCGATGTATAAAAATGTGACTGTTTGCCTGGTTGTGCTATCTGCTTGTCTCCGTGGATATAAGTTTAGTGCCATACTGTGGAACATTCCAGACATAACATTAACATCTCCATGGAAACAAGCTGGCATACTCCACCAGGACAGTTACATGGTGCATTTTTAATTACTTGAACTCAGAATATTAATCGTAAAATACCGATTCAATCATAGTAACCACACATACATCATGAACCCACACCGACCTTAACTGTAGTTCATTTTATTTACCTGTTGCTATGGTGACGTTCACAGTATTAGCATTAGAATTCTCACTGACCATGGAATAAAATGGTAATGTACTGCTTGTTGTTGTGCAGTCCTTACATATGGGCGACAGAAGTTCAGTTGGTAAAAGCGTTCCAATGACCCAGAGGTTGGGGGTGCAATTCTAGCTCGCCTTGAGCAAGACACTTAACCCACCTTGCCCCTAGTCTCTGCGTACACTGGTATATGAATGTGTGTATGAATGGATGAGTGCCTTGTTGCCTTGTTGTATAGCACTTTGAGAGCCTTGAATGTAGAAAAGCGTTATATAAAATGTGACCATATTGCATTGCACAAGTGTATAGTATGTAAAGAAATAAGAAAGAAAAAATGCTTGAAATTAAACATGTCCATTTTATGATGGGCGAAACTACTGAAGTGAAGATGCATTTGAAAACAACTGTATGTAAATTTCATAAACTCATCTCTACCCAGAGGTACAAGGTCAGACAAATCAAATTAGCTGGTTTAATTACTAAAACATTTGATGACATTGTTGAATGACTGCTGAAATCCTAAAATTCCTCTCTCTGATCTGAACGGTCTCTACCTAAACCCCAGCAGTGCTAGTAGTGCTAGTGCAGCCTCTGCTGCTTATTTTGGAGGTTCTGAGCTTTCACAGGTCAGATCTGTGGAGAGGATGCCTGTTTTTATAGGTATTTTTAAGTTATAAAACCAACAGAGCATTTTGAGCTGTGTGTAAATGAAACAAAACACAACTCCAGGGCTGTTTAGGATGTGGTAACAAGATTCTGACATGGTTTGAAGCTCACAAGGGTCAGTTTTGCACAATATCGATGCAGGCTACATACAGCACAATTCCTTTATTGTTTCTGCAGTTCAGTTCATATTTCTGACCAGACTGACTTCATTTGTGTTCTCGTGCCTCTTCTGTGTGTCTTGAGTCTTGGGGGTTTAAGAGAAGCTTACACTACAGCGCAGGGCACAGGCAGCATTATAGCCCAGAATACTAATAATTCGCATGTGTTTTCACAGATTAACAGGGCTGTGGTGAGGGACGCTTTTAGCACATTCATGTCAACAAGGTTTTTAGACAATTGAGAACCAGCCTAAGATGTCATTCAGGCTCACGATGCCTTTAAAGAATGCGTATTATGGAAAATTGACTTTTTTGAGGTTTTATCCATGTTACGCTGCTGTCCAATCACCAACAACAGACCTGGACTTGTGTTTTGTTTCACTCATGCTTCATGTTTCATTAATCCATAAATCCAAAGTCAGCTTCTCTAAGCACTAAAATAGCTCCATTTGCATTTTACCTGTTTGGTTGCATCATAGGTAAAACTCCACAAACCATCACTGGGCTTATTCTGCGGTCAAATTCTTTTTCCCATTGTTAATTTTCGTCATTGACCGTAGAGGGAGCTCCAACACCAAAATGCACCAGTGGAAATGGAGGTGAAGTTATAAATGCAGATATATTAATTTGTGAAAAATGTGAAATAACTGATCCCAAAACCAAAAGCATGTTTAAAAGGCCCATATTAAGCTATTTTCTTACAATGTATTTTCCTTATCACAAACACATCTGGAGTTGTCTTTTATCTCATTCACATGTTTAACACACAAACCCTGCAGATTCACACTGAGCTCTTCTCTCCAAAACACTCTGTTCCACCTTGTGATGTCATGTCGTAATGCAGGAAGTGCTCCACTGTGATTTTAAACTCAACACATCTTCACTCGAATCATTTGGATCATTTTAACCCTGGAATTACCAAACTCTACTGAACTAAAGCCAAAATGTAGCCATTGATTTTAAAAACTACATTTCCTGATATCACAAGGTCGAACTATAGACTGTATATATGAATGGACATAGCTAACACACTAGCTCCCACTTGCCAAATAAGAAGTTCTTCAGGGGGCTCTTCTGACTCCTTCTGACCCTGGCTCCAATTGACTTACATTAGGACATTAGGACATCATTGACTTTATTGGCCCTCCCTCTGTACCTGTTGCTGTGGCTTCATCATTTTGGTCTTAAAATGTTCATATTAATCCGCATTGATCCTATTCATAATATAGATCCTGGCTCCAGATTTGCTCCTCTATCGTGAGCATCGAGAGCCTGTACATGCACATTCATTCTGACATTTTCCTTTTCCTCTTCATTTAACTGTACATTATTATATTTTACAGTGCTTTGTCCAAATAGGGATTAGCCCTAGTCCTAGTTTGGTTTTTGTGTCCAGCAGCCAAGCAGCTGCTGTTTAGAAGTGAAATCCCAAGTCTTTGTACCAATTGTCCCTGTCAAAGCACTTATGTTTAAGTTCCTTCCAGGTCATACTAATGTTAATGTGGTTTACAAAATTAGCACTAGCACTATATTCTCTTTTTTTTAGGCTCTGTATACTCTTTACCCATTGATTGTCTTTGATTTTGCGTTCCCGTGCATGCCTCAGTCACACGACCGCAATCAGCCAGTTAGCTGGCTTTATTACCGCAACTCTGGAAGCTCCAGAAAAAGCGAGAGACAGGCAGGTGGATGTTGTTTACAGGTACATTTTTAACTTCGATTACACAAAACTTAATGGAATTGGTAAGCTAATGCATTATGCATTGTATGGCTCCGCTGCTCCCAGGGTTTTTACGGATCCGTGTCATAGACCGTATGTATAAATGGACATAGCTAACGCGTTAGCTGCTGTGTGCTAAACAGGAAGTGCTCCAGGAGGCTCCTTCTGACCCCCTCTCCAATTGACTTGCATTAGGATCTTGTGGCTCCTCTCCCTGTACCTGCTGCTGTAACCTCGTCATTTTGGTCTTAAAATGTCATATTATAATTTTCATATTATTCATTTGAAATGTCATTATTTTTAATTACTCTATATTTTTTATTTAATTCCTGAACAGAATTTTAAGAGGGTGTATTGGCAAAATAAATGTATATTACTATTTATTACTATATTATTATTACTTATTATGTTCTAAAAATAACCTGCAATAGGCGCAATCTGCAAAGTAGTCAGCTTTACATTTTATAGTTATTCTATGTTTTAAGGCTGTAAAACCCTTCATCACACATTTTATACACTTTTCTCAGAAAGGAATGAACATTTTCTCATTTCTCTCTTATTTAAACATTTTTCAAACTTCTGTAGATTTAAGTATAAGTAAAAACTTGTTAAAACATATTGCTCCTGTCATGCTTATGTTACTTTCCTGCTTATTTATGTAACAGACTGCCTAACTTTGTGTGCAATAATTTAAAGAATAGAGCTCCATAAAACATAGTTCCAGCTAATTCTTCCTAGAAAACATGACAGAACCCATATGAAAAAAGCACTTGCATTATAAAAGGGATTTGTTGGATTTGAAAACCATATTCTAACAAACTGACTCACAGGGATAGAGAGGATGGGGTGGGAGGGCATCTGGCACACGCATATAGGAGGATGGAAGGGCATTTGGCATGGATAGGAGGATAGGACGGCATATTATCTGATTTTTTATTTTCATTTTTTCATAAATAAATGAGAGAGAACATGGAAAGATACAGAACCAAAATATGCTGTTTCATTTTCTTCGAAGATGTTGATGAACGTTGAACATAAATAGATATAATTATTGTTCTGGAAACTTTGTGAGAAAAAGAAAAGTATAGTTATTGCAGTTTGTGGAAGTAATAAGCACGCAGCCCGGCCGTGATTACAGGTTTATACATATTCATTCTATTTTTAATTAGCCACGGCCACAACACCCTCGTCGCCATAAAGTGGGGCGTTCAGAAATAAAACGGGAATTCTTGGAAAATGTTTTGACAGCATGAAGCGGGGTTCACATTATCACATCTGAATGGCACAAATGTTAAAATGGAGGTGGAGAACTGGTTAGAATTCTAAATTTGTAAATTTGTTTACCTGACAAAACACAGCCATGAAGTTTATTTATTTCTCACCGAAACTCAAAATGTGGTGTCGTTATGCACACACAGGCCCATTTTGTTGTCAGTTGAATGCTAATGCTTGTCTGGAATGTTCCACAGTATGACATTAAACTAAAATGAAATGCTCAAAGTAAGAACGCAATAAAAATGGAAACTTCTATAACTGAATAAATCACATTAAATCACATAAAAGTTGCACTGTGGATCTTTATGTTAAATGGTCTGAAACTGCTTTTCTCCAGGGAGATGTACCTTGGAATGTTCCACAGTATGGCATTATCACCATGGAGACAGCAGGTGACACCGCAAAGTTATCAGTCCACATGTCAGTTCTGTGGAGAGGCGAGCCCACTCACAGTAACAATGTATGTTTTTTAAGTCAATTAAAAAACAAAAAAACAGATTACTGAGTTAATGCAAAATGGACAGGTTTAATGCCATACCGGAACATTCAGTCACTCCAAACTAGTTTATTTCTACAGCACAATTCACAAACAAACAGTATGTATTTGAGCAGCACTTTGGAAACAAATTGCAACAATAATAATATAATGATAAAATAAATGGTCAGATTTAATATTACTGGTCATAAAACAACAAACCAGTGAAATCAAATAAGAGCAAAACCATATAATATAAATAAATACATAAAACCCATAAAACCCATCAAATATAAATAAATGAATATAAAAAATAAAAGACTCAGAGGAGCACCCAACTCTCGTGGCCACAGAATAAAAGTGGGTCTTAAGAAGAGACTTGAAACTCTCCAGTGTGTGGGCTGTTGGGACGTGGGTCCGACCACAAAGAAGGTCCTGTCCCTCTGGTTTTAAGTCTCATCCACGAGGCGGAGCTGGACCTCGGACCTCAGAGTGTGTACAAATTTTGAATTTTGATGGAGGTCTGAGATGTGGTGCCAGTCCATTCAAAGCTTTAAAACATTAGGGTGATGTGCTCTCTTCTTTTGGTTCCTCTTAAAAGTCGTACCGTGGAGTTCTGGAATAACTGTAGTTGGTAAAGTGCATTTTGTGAGATGCTGGAATAAAGTGCGGTACAGTCATTCTGAAATAAGATAAAAGCGTGCATGACTTGTACAAAAAGTTACAAGATAAAAAAGGTTTGACTTTGGATAAAAGCCGCAGATGGTAAAAACTTGATTTCAAAGACCTGTTTGTCAAATTTAAATCAGGGTCTAAGGTGACGCCGAGGTTGGTGACTGAGGGGCGCACACCATTTTTGAGGACACTGAACAGTATCACGTCGGTCTGTGCTTCCAGACAATTATTCCAGACAAAGTGATAATATCTCCCTGGAGACAAGCATAAAGGTTGCACAGTGCACCTTTAATGTCATAGTTTGGAGTATTCCAGGGCAATGGAATATTATAGGTCATTGCTTTGTCTGAAACAGGCAGATAAATCACCTTTCAAGTTCTATGGAGAAGCAAGCCTGCTCAAATAGAAACCACAACAACACTTTGAATAAATTATGCAAGAAAAATAAGTTTAATGCCATACTGAGGAACATTTCAGACTTAGCAATAACATCTCCATGGAGACAAGCAGGTAAACAGGCTACACAACACAACATTACGTAATAAAATGGCAAATTGTCAAAGGCTCAAAGTGCTTTACATCGAGACACCACTCATCCATTCACACACACTATTTTGTACAATCAATAAACGATACACTTCTGTGCCTTCTTTATCATTACTATTAGTTTGTATGATGATAAACAAAAAGAAAACAAAAAAAAAGAAGGAATAAAGAATTTAAGTGATTCTGAAGTACTTCTGTTAAATGGAAGAATGGAACAATCTGAGTGATGATTTAAAAAGTCTAAAACAGGAGAATAAAGCATTATATTTTGAAAGATATAGAGCTCTGGAATGAATGAATTACGCATTAAATTTGGTTTGTTTTTATTTATATTTTGTCTCATATATATGGTATGTCACAAGTGAAATTGTACATGCAAACTTGCTGTTCCTACGCTGTTTTCTTTCTTGGTACTCTGTAATTATTATTAGGATTAGGCATTAGAAGTACTTTTACTTCAGCGTAAACCCTTTCGATCGTGCCGGCAGTCGTATGTGTAAATATGAGCGTCTAAAAGCCTAGATCCTATGGGCACAGATCACCAATGGGAGAATGAATACAGTGAGCATTTCAGAGAAGACAATTTTGGGTTAATTTATTAATGAAGTATGAATAAAGCAGAATACAACTCCAGGTATGTTTTTGATAAGTGGATAACCCTGAAATTCCCAATCACTACTAAACAAAATGTAAAAGGAACAAATGAAACAAAACACAACTCCAGGTCTGTTTGCAATGAGGAACATTATAACATTATAGCTCAGAAAATAGCCTTGTATAGTAACTTTAAAGAGCTGAAACTTTTTTATCTGTCTTCCTTGGAGGATTTTTAAATTAGATGCTGGTATTGGTTCTACCCTAACCTTTTGCTCTTACAGTTTGGTCCACATTTATACCACACCATAGAATGTGAGCTGCCTTCTCATCTGTTATGCGCTGGGTTCCGTCTCTCCTCGTGAGATGCATGGGCAGATTAACCTCGGTGTAGCGCCCACGGCTACACTGATGCTGCTGCTGCTGCTGCTGCTGGGCTCAGCATTGGCTTGGCTCAATTATGAAAGATTAGTGTTTTTTAAAATGAGAGAGAAACAACTGTAACTAATCCACATCGTTCAACAACCTTATGAACTCGAGGTCTGGCGAGGAAAATATAGGAAATGTTTTAAAATGCTGGCCTGAATACAGGTCATACACTGTGTACATATTTACATAAACACAACAGTTTTAAAGATCTTTGTCTACTGTTACTTTGAAAAAAATCTTAGATAATGGCCATGTTTTTTTTTAATTTCAAATTAACTGTTCTGAATTAAATAGT
>KN506111.1:0-12448 GCA_000787155.1 Scartelaos histophorus
TTCCGATATATCGTGCAGCCCTAGTGTCCAATGGAATCATTTGCAACTTGACTCAGCTGATCCTGTTCCACATAAACACTTGTGGTAAAGCAATGAGGTACTTGCCCACTGTATTTATTTTTCAGAGCAATATTGTGTAACAAATACAAAGATATACTCAAACCATATACTTCTGGTGCATGAATATGCATTTCTATTAGACCTTGACTGTAAATGCATTATGAATAAGTACTGTTGCTATGGTACCATAGCATTCTGAGCTTCGAGCTCACTGACACAGCGGTCTGAGGGGAGGGTCTTCAGTGTTGCATGACAGGATGCTGGGGTCTTGTTTACACTGGTCCTCTCTCTGATGCCCTGTCAGAGCCTGTGCACATTACACATACTACATACAGCACTCACTCACACGTGCAGCGAGGGGCCATGTTCCCCTTCGTTAGTGAGACCAATTAGTTTGTAATTAAAGCCAGGGCAAGAAACAGGCTTTAGTGCCCAGCATCCAGAGAGGCAGGGTCCTGCGTGTGAAGTGGCAGGACACAGTGAATTGTCTGCAGTGTGTGGACGGCCTCATGCTACTACTGTCACTGTTGGGTTATTATTAAGAGGGCCCCCAAAGAAAAGATGAATTGAGAGGGTAGAGGAGATGATTAAATGGCTGCTGCTCTAAAGAACATACTGTGGGCTTTGTGTGAGTAAATTAAATTCATTTTGTCCAACCACTGCGCCCTGCGTCATCCAGGGTCCATTTGGAGTGTCTGCTAATCAACACAGAGCTGTATTTACAGGTAATTGTAGCTCATTGTGACCACTGCTTTTGGCACATATCATAGTGCATCTCATTACAGTAACACTATAAACAAAGGCTGGCTCTGAAAATGCTTTTGTGGCTCAGAGTGTGGCTGCAGTGACAAGCTTAAAAGCACAGGGCAGAGAGGCCTTTCTCTTGTTTGTTTTGTACAATCTATTCGATACAGAGCCGTGTATTTGGGCAAAATATCACAAAGCTTTTGTGAAATCAGAACAAAATAACATTTACAATTGGGCTACCTGAAAATTCATTTTCTCAGGTGTGTTGGCGGGTCGCACTAGAGCTCATCAAAGGCCATGGAGAGTAAGCCTGATTATAAAATGTTTTATTTTACATCAAGGAGGCTGCATAAGTTTCATTTATTTTATTTTACACAGTGTAACACAAGGAGATCATCATTCTTGAGTAACCTCTATCTATCTTCATTACTAACAAATCATCCATTCATTGTTAAAGCTAATCAAAAAGGTTGCCACTTTGATGCCAGCAGTTCATTCTACAGTTCTCAGGATTGTTATAGATGCGTCCTCATCAGCCTATCTCAGGGTAGCTGCTGCTAAAGGAGTGATTTACCAACAACAAGCAACACCGCTAAACAGAAAAAGAGAAAAGCCCTTTTTATGATGAATATTATTCGTTTGGTTTTATTTAAAAAAGTGTCTCATCTGAGGCACTGAAATATCATTCACATTTTATCCTCTGCCTCTTTCAGCTTGTATTTCTATACACCCAATATCCTTCCCCTACTCCAATCAGTGCGTTTCCCTCTCCCAGATCCCCTATGACCTGGCTGAAGGAGCAGCCCACAGACCTGTATGCGAGTGTGTCTGTGTGTATCTGTGTGTGTGTTTGTGTGCGTCCGTGCGTGCGTGCGTGCGTGCGTGTGTGTGTGTGTGTGTGTGTGTGTGTGTGTGTCTGTGTGTGTGTGTGTGTGTGTGTGTGTGTCCTCAGGCTCTGCACTGTCCTCTCTAGAAGAAAACACACGGCAAATTAGAGCTGAGAAATACGCCAGGGACAGATGCCAGCCATCGCCTATTAGGCCCCCACCCTCTCACCAAACAAACAATATTTAAGGTCACTTTGACAAACTCAGAACTTTAAACCTCAAGGAAGTGCCAAAGACAAGGCCACTGGCATATTCGAAGTTCTTCCCTTTGATCAAAGCATTTAAAGAATCATCTCCAAACATAAACTAAAGGATCATGTGTTTGAATGCAAGACTACTCAAGATCTCCTTTTCATAAAAGCTCTTTATATAACATAGCATAGGAAAGACTTTTTCCATCTCAACTTAAACAGAGCAGAGCAGTTAAATATCAGTTTCCTCCATCAGTAAAATGTTTGTTATATTGAAGGTGGACCCCCTTCAAAACAGGATGGTTCATGTAAAGAGATTTACCCTCCAAAGGGCATTATGCAGGGTTTTTAAACCATTTCAGACATAGTTAGGTAAATCAAAAAGGGAAGATGCTACATGATGCCATAGGTGCTGGTCCAAAAAATGTATACATTACTACAATAAAATTACTCCATTTAAAAGAAGGTTTGAGCATTTGAGACTCTCAAACAAGAGAATTATTACTGAAAGTGTTTGCGACAATGAAACAAATCTCAAGTACAAGTACACTTGTGATTAGACATTATAATATGGTTAAAAGGTCAAAACACTCCTTTTAACCTGGGTGCATGATCATTGTCTAAACAAAGGATAATATAACAATGTGACGTTAGTCTAATACTTAATCTACAACAATGCAGCTTCAACAACAGATTTACCTCATTATATTTGTGTTGCGGGGTACAAAAGGAGCAGCCCTGTTTAGACTTGAAACATCTGCACTCACTAAGGCACAACATTCATTTCTTTGACGAGAGTGGCAACAGTTACTTTATCATCTCATTTTACACTTGGCGTTTGTCTCCGCCAGCCACTGCTATGTTTATGGAGTACGTGTGGATGCGTATACTTAGTGAAGTGCAAGTGGGGTGTGTTGCCAAATCTGTCTACCACAATTAAGCATGGCGCTGAAGGGGGAAACTTGTTGTTTTCTTGGCACGCTTTCACTGTGGTTTTAACTGTGAGTGTTGCTATGATTGAGTGCTTCATCTGAACAAGTCTCAGAGAGGTAAGGAGGAAAAAGCCACAAGTTTTTTGCTCGCCAGCAGGATTTAGAGGCAGGATTAATTGGAGAGAGTTACTGCTACTGTAGGTTCCCTCATGTGCTGTTGAATTTGGGTTGTGGATCAAACGCGGCTGCAGTTAGGAGCCCCCGCAGAGCAGTGGAGACTACAAGGCCGATGGAAAATATGTCTAAAGTAAAGCACCAAACCAGAGATATAGCGCTATTACCATCAGCTTTTGTAATGATAACAGTCCAGTGTCACATTAAGGAAAATGAGGTGGACTGCTCCAGACACAGGTGCTCCCGCTAACTCTGCACACTGGCTCTAAACTAATCTCATGGCCCCAACTGCCCAATCAAACTAATGAACTGGACTCTTATGCATTACTGACCATACACATAAAAGTCTGGGCATCAGTGAGAGAGATGGAAGAAACTCTGCAGGAATGGAGATGTTGTTATAACTTTCACAGGTAATAATACTCACCATCAATCTTGTATTATTCTTTTTGCAAACGCATAAAGCGCTTTTACAAAAATAATCATGTTTTCTTTTTTTAAAATAGATCTAATAGCCCCCCATTATAGTCATATCTTTCTCTAGTTGCAAGCCATTATTGTTACTATATTTGGGTCCGCTTGTTTGGTCTGGTTAGAAAACACATTAACAATAGCAAGAAAACAACAAAACACTGATGTAACATTATACAACACCAAGACTAGAAATAGCCACTGACTTAATGCAGTTGGATTGTTCATAATTTTAATGATACTAGTATACATGGTGTTTGTTAAAAGGTCCATATTACACTTTATTCTGATCTGTTATAATGTTGTTTCCTCATCACAAACAGACCCAGTTGTGTTTTGTTTCGTTCACAGGTTTAACACACAAACCCTTCACATTTAGGATGACTTTTTCTCACTCTGTTCCACACTGTGATGTCATGTTGTAATACAGGCACAATACAGTGTTTTTAAACTCCATACACCTTCACTAGAATCATCTGGATGCCCTTTTCAGTCTGCTGAACTAAAGGTAAAAGGAGCTGTTAACTTGTACCAAAGCAAATAAGCTTAAAATAAAAACAGCATAAAATGAGCCAGACCAATGTGGAACAAAAGCATGTACGATCTTATTTGCATTAATATTACTGCGCTTTGTTGGTATGAGTCTTGCGCCTCTAGGCATTGCAACCCTCTGCTTTTTAGCAAATGTACATTGTAAACTTCTGCAGGTCCCTTATGCACAATCCCTTTTGGCATTATACCATGTCAGTGATTATTCTTCACTTCCCACTGCTGTTTACTTTTCACAATCTTTTAATAAATCCGACGTGTTTTAGCACATTTTTAAACTCGACACAAACCTTGCTATCATCGAAATACCTCCTCGCTTTCTAGACAATGCGTTTTTGCTCTGCTCCATGATAAAAATCCACACTATAAGTCAGGGGCCATAAAGTATACACTCATCTGGCATTCTCAGTTATGTGTAATATGATGAAACTGTGCACCAGCACTGTTCACTGACAGCTTCACTGACAGCTGACAGGTAAAAAACACTGTAGGGATGATATACTAGTAAATGCAGGGCTAGGTTAGCATGGCCTGTGGCGTCACCGTGGGTTCTCCCGAGGGTGCATCTGTGTCCTGCACATGTGTATATGGAGTTTGTATCCGTCATAACGCTCTAATCCTGAGTGACATTTATCCAATAGAGACCATGCGTATGTCCTCCCCTTCTTCTTTGCTTGTTGCTTCAGACAGACAGCCTCACCAGCGCTGCATGCCAACAACTGTCTCACCCACTCACATATGCACGGAGATAAGCTAAAACTGACTGCTTTTAATTATAGAACCACATACGGCTTACAAAGCAGATTTCCACTGTTATCTGGTGTAGTGAGGTAGGGGCTGAACTTGTTGCTTTTGTAGTTCACTTTGGGGTCAATGGCAGATGTAGTAGTGGTAGTTTAGGTAGTGCAAGAGATGAAAAGGCTATTTATTCAACAGGCTATCATTCCAATTTACTGTAAGTCCTATTCCTGACAAGATGCTTACAGAATAATAATCTTTACAATCTTATTTCAAATGTTTCAGATCATACCGCCCCAACATTTTCACTGAAAATAACCCAATAAATAATATATTTCTTTGTTTGATATAACCCCTTAATTTGACCGAAGACTGAAGCAAAATGAAACTGGCAATTGTTCACTTATAGGCACTGCTGTTTCTTTGTGTTAGCATTGCACAGAATTAATTTTCCATTACAACACTGACAAATGCTATAAAACATGGATTCTCAAAGTGGGGGGTCACATGATATCATGATTTCAATGATTAATTTAACAAACAATAATGACTATGCATGTTTATACAGTATATTTAACTGAAAACTGTATATTTTTTGTCAAATTAGGTCAAACACAATAAACTGCCCAATAGCCAGTTTAAAATCTTTTGACAGTGTAAATTATAACTTCAGTTGTATAGTCCTGGAGTTGTTCACGTGGTTATTTTGGGGGTTCTGCTCTGAAAAGACTAAGAACCCCTGCTGTAACCCAACCATGTATCTCTTTTGATAGATTATCCCCTGACAATGCCTACTGCTTATAAAGGTTTAGTGGCCTGGATAAAAGCATATGCGCACTGCTGTGTTTCTATACATTTAGAAGAACGATGGTCTCTTTCAGCGGACCGGAGAGTCTTTCATTAGTTGTTTTTTTATCTCAGTGGGGTTGCAACAATAACACACATTTAATTTGACACCCCCCGCTGACCCACTCCAGTACTGCGTCTCTTGTACACTGTCACTGGGTGGGCCTTCGCTGAACACGCTTTTCAAGGTAATCATATGAGGCACTCAGGGCACTCTGTTTTCCTCTCTTGGCCTTGGTCTATGTGCTTCTACTTACTGGCTCTCTCTCCAACCCTCCCATAGCAGTGGTAATGGTGATGGATGCAGATGGCTGGAGTGAGTCTTAAATGTCAAACTCAAATGGAAAGTGCTGTTCCGTTAAGATAATATCAGCTGGACACTACTTAACACTCACAGAAATAACGTGGAATGGCCCTGTACTGTAAGAATCAGCAATAAAACCTTGAATGTCACAGTATAAGAATACAGCTTGACAACACTACACCATGTTTTTGTGGTAGGTTTCTTATTCATTGGACTTAAGAGGGGTTGTGTCCTTTGGAACCTAAAACAACTTTCAACATATCCGGCCTTGAAATTGTTTTATTTTTTTTAAGAATTGTAATATACGCTTAAATAACATTTATCCAGTCAATCCAATCCATATTTTATAAACATGACAGTTTCGAACCAGCTGCACACACAAATTAAGACAAAAAAAGAGAGTAAATCATAACTAAAAAGCATAAATAAAAAAGCACACAGAGAGAACCACACAACCTATGCGGTGCCAGAGAATAAAAATGGGTCTTAGAATACGTAACTGAAAAGTAAAAACAATAGCAAACAAGATAATAAGAGGGATATCAGTCTGGTCACCATGCACATTATCACGCCTGGAGCCAGATTCATACAGTACTGTGCAGTGTGGAGGCAGATTAGTTTATGTCAGGGACGTATGTGAAACAAATGAGCCCACTGGTCACCCATCATTTAGCAAAATCAAACCTCTCTCACCTCAGTTAAATAGAGTTGAGTTCTTTGCTCATTGATTCCACAGAAATACATGATGTTTTTCATTCTTCTGTGATATGTTTTCCTTCCTATTTTCCCTGTAAGTAGAGATGGACTATGCATGTACCCGATAATCCACCTGCCAATCAAACCCATCTGAACTCAGGGTGATACAACCAGTGACCAGGCTCACATCTTAGTAACATTTTGGAGAAGTGTGTATTTTGGGTCCCAGGCAAGCAAATATACATTTTCTGTCAAATAAACTTGTAACTGTTGATCAAATAGAAGTGGATCTGGTGTTTCCTGTCATTGAGCAAACTTATATTGCAGTTTTCACTTATAGTTAATGCCTATTCTATATGTCTATTCCATAAGACTGTTTTAAGTTTATGGAAAGCCTTATTTAAATATGATAGAAGGTTTGTGCACATCTCCTGGTGGTGTAATCATTTAGTGTTCTCAAAGCCCCGGTGAGACGTGACACAGTGCGCCTGCTGCTGCTGCGCTCCACAATAAGGACAGATGTTGTGTGGCATTTTGTCTCCATAGACTTTGAGGCAGACACTTCACATTTGTGGGATTGTGCTGGAGCTGTGTGCCGGGTGATTCATCCCAAACATGAGTGCATGTGGAGGTGGTGCTTTTACTCAATGGGACCACTTTGTTTATACACTGGAAAACGATTTTATCTGCACTAAGTAATCTGTAGCAGTGAACTTTTGACCCTACCCGCAGAACGTGTTGAGAATTTATGTCGATTTTGCACTTGGTGGCAAGGGGGTAATATTTTGCAGAATATATACAATTCTATTGCTACTGTTGCTCTGGTATAGACTTAAGGACGCAAGGCTGCATACCACCTTCATATGCAATGTGGGAGTGAATGTCTTGCCCATAGACACAATGGTAAATGGTCACATTTTTTTCACTTTTCAAACCGTCAACTTTCAGATCAGTGGGCAAACACACTCCAACTGAGCTACTGTCTCCCCAACAACATTTTTCTCTGACCCACTGACCTTTTGGTTGATGGGCAAAGCCTCTAACCACTAAGCCGTTTCAGTCCTCAGTTAGTTGTATGATATTGTGAGGATAGTGGCAAAGAATGCTCAACAGAAATTGCACCCGGATCCAGGATTGTGCATAGACTTAGAGCTAAGTGCCCTTCCCTAGGTGAACTGATGAGGTCGAAGGCTGCATTAATGCACATTGAAAGAGCTCACACCTGATGCTAGCCACTCACAGTCCATCTGAGAACCAGCCTGATGTCTTCCTTTATTAGCCCTACAGCCCTCATGGTGATGGTCAAGCCAGAGGTGCCCCATGGCCTGTGCCAGTACGCCAGTAAAGTCCAGGATTCCTAGGAAATTTCTTGCTTTTTTTTTTACCCAACTACAAAGCAAAATGTAAATATCTGTAAATTTGTGCTTGATTTTAGCATAGTATTTTTACATTTGAGGAGAGAAGCAGCTCCATTCCATGATATTGTTAATTATCTAGACAATTTACAACACTTTTTATTACAGTAGCTAAGGCCATATGAAATGCTATGATGTATCCCTTGGCCACACTTTGAACATCTGGGTTAGCTTCATGGTTTTAGTTTATGTTCAGTTGATTAAAATAATGTTTAATCTGTTGAAAACAAGAGGGTTGTTTGCCAACATTAAGAGTCATGTTTGTGTAGTTTTACTCTGATAATGTAGAAGAGCTGGACAAATATGACTTAATGTCATATTTTTAACATGGATTGCATTGCCTCTGCTCTAAAGACTGTATGTGAATGGAGGGATGTGATAGAAAAGAGGAGGAGGAGTGAGACCTCTCCATCACTGTGTGTGTGACCTTCCAAGAGTCACGCTGCTGTAGAGTACAAAACTAATGCCTCGATATATTATCAGAATATGCTGCATAATCAGTACTCCGCCCCTTTCACCATCACTCTTGTAGACACGCTCGGGTTTATAGACCCTTTAAAGTTCGGAACAATGATATAATGTAATGCTGGAAATATCCAGTCTACACATGAAGGCATATTATATAAATGAAATGAATTTGGTCACCTTGCATCTGCAGATTTTTTACCTGAAAGTTAACTTCTAAATGGCTCATGTCTAAAACTCAATTGTTCCTGATTTAAAGGTACATTTCTAAAACTTTTCTGGTGAGGGATCCGTCACCTAAAGTTTGGCAATGTCCCCTCTCCATTACCTTAACTTAGCCCTGTATGGTCATTAGCTTGTCTCCATAGAGATAGGTCAATTTTACACCATATTGTGGAGATAAGCTGATCACAAGCAGATGACGAACTCTTCACCAGAAACGTTAACTTATGAAGGTTGATGTCTTTATGGATTACATCTCATTATGAAGATATATACAGAATTTTATTTTATTTTTATTATGTGTGTGTGTGTGTGTGTGTGTGTGTGTGTGTGTGGTATATATATGGTTTGCTTATTTTCTGGTGGGGTGGTATTTAATGATGATTTACAATGATATTACAAGTCTTTCTGCATTACGCATTATTTTGCTTCATGTAAGACTGCACAACAGAAGCAAGGCAACACCATTTCGCTGTATTCTCTGTATTATGTTATATTTATACAATAAATAGTAGCTGCAGTAGATAACAGAGGCACTTCCTGTATGAGAGCAAGGTCAACACGTGTGTGCCATCCCTGACAACCGCTAATGCTTGCTCACAATGTCCGCAATCTCCACTCACAATAGAGCAAGAGCGCTGGGCAGATAAGAGCCAAATGTCACAGCGTTATTTTAGAGGAGACATGTCCAGGGAAGGGGACTCCACAGCCTGAAGTCTAATCCTGCAAAACTCCATTGATTACCTTGTCCCAGTGTATTGACCATGCCATTCATATCATGCCAGAGTTCGATGGCAGCAGGTCCCCACTCCCATAGAGGTGCATAACGAGATGTAGCCGGTGTTAGCAGCTTTGACCTATGTTTTTTCTTAAGATTATTGCTGTGAGCGTGACGATTGATGACTCCCAACAAGTGTGGAGAAGAGGTGACGAGGCGCATGCAGTCAAGCAAAAAAAAGGAACGCAATCAAGCACTCAAATTAAAATCTCTCTTTGAATGGTCACAATTACCAAATGGAAATGGCTGCAGTTGTTTCAAATTTACTTCTGCATACAACTAATGATTGTCTTGGATATCAAACTTGCTTAGCCCGTTTGTTTTCGGTTGTATATCACTGTGCTCTCAAATGTCAAGGCTTCAGGAGGTGTTAAATGTCCGCTGTAGATTCAGCATAAATTGCAAATCTTATCACAGTACTTGACAGTTCTAGATATATAGTTTAAGTCATAGAAATAGATGGCTTCAGGTAATATATATAGTATGAATTTGCTGATTTAGGTTCTCTTTGGTCAGTGGATAGAATAGACAAACACCTCATCTTTGTTATCCAGACAAATTGAATTGCAAAAAATATCTCCAATAAAAATGGTTAAAGATAAACTATGTAATTTTTTAGAATAGGATCCAACTCCTGCTGATTTTCACTGCGATGTTATTGTTTTTCCTTGTATATGCCACAGTATGGCATTGAACTTGAATAACTTCATAGAGACAAGCCGGTAGTACAAGCAGGCTAAGTTATGGGTCAGACCTGTATATAGGCGAGCCTGGTTAGTGTAAGAATGAAGGTTTTTCCCAGTTTTTTTGAGACAAAACATTTGTACCATAGAACCATGGAAACAAGCCAGGTAGCAGACCCTCCACCAAGAAAGTTACTGTGCACTGCAATATGAGATGGGAAGGGTTGTGGGTGACTTATAGGAAGACATAGAGATACATTGTGTAAAAACAGGACATGAAGTTGGCTGGTGTGAGACCCAGTATTAGCAGCTTTGACCTATGTTTTTTCTTCAGATTACTGTTGTGAGCAGTATGATTGATGACCCCCAGGTAATAGGGGAGTGAGATGGAGGTCCTTGATGGAAGATGTAGTGTGCTCTCGGCACTGACCGTTCTATGTGTGTGTGTGTGTCTGTGTCTGCAGGGCAGGATCGCAGCGAGGCAGCTCTCATCAGGCGTTTTAAGGGCGATGGTGTCCGCTACAAGGCCAAGCTCATCGGCCTGGACGAGGTCACCGCCGCCCGAGGAGACAAGCTCTGCCAGGACTCCATGATGAAGCTCAAGGTAAGACAAATGCACGCATTCCACTATCAAATATATGTTTGAGATATTACAGGTTTGAGATTTTTTTACACCAAAATATTGGTGTAGTTGGGTGTTTTTGTTTACAGATTCAGAATATACCCTTAAATCATCAGAATCTTCACCTGGATCAATGTTGGACAGCTTGGTCATCATCTAACTTAGTGAACTCATCTAAAAATGTATATAGTTGGTTTTCAGATTGTTGAATGTGGTGATTTAACACTCCCAGATAGGGGTTTCCCAATTGATAAGGTTTACTTTGCCATGACATATCCAGAAGGTAAATGCAAATTGTTAGATGTGATAATTTCTATTATTGACTAGATCTGAATGCTCACCGTTTTACAACAATGTTCTTATGTTCTTTGATAATATTTATTTTAAGTGCCATCTGTATTAAATAATGTTGACCTATAGAATCTTTTTATGTCATCTGAAAAACAGCAGTATTTTACATAGTTTAGTGGTATCTACAGTCAAACATACATCCACTTTGAAGAAAACTATTCTGATTTGTTCTGTGTTATGGCATAAATAGCATTCATATAAAGTCCTAACATGTGCATTGGATCAGTTACATAATATTTTTTCATTTCATTATTGTTTTTTTTATGTTTGCTTCTAATGGTCTAAACAACATCACACAGCGTAATTAAAGTTGAATAACATTGGCTGTAACTAGCACATGTTCATGCATATTCTAACTCCATTTTATTATGCATGTTTTGTGTATCCCACATACAGTAACGATGCCCTTTCAAGTTTGTATGGAGATCTTTGATTTTAGTAGAAATCATAGTTAGAAGAAATATTGTGAACATTTATGTGGAGAAAAATAAGCCTTGTCGTAATATAATTTAGAGTCTACTTTGCATTACTGGGTGAAGAGGAAGCTTTTGGTCTACTATTTACCTATAATGTGAACTCGTGTCAACAGAAACACATTTGAATAAATAGAAATGCTTCGAGGAGTGTGTTTCCCCCGTGAATGAGAAACAGCAGAGTTTGGAATTGTGGAATAGAGAGTGTTATGGCAGATGGGACCAGAGTCAGCAAGACGCAATATGGTGCAACGACTATGAATGTTTGCTGTTATGGAAATCAGTTAAAGCTCTGGCATGTGGCTGTATACAGGCTATTGTCAATACGACTTATACAAAAGCTGCAAGTTTATCATTCAGATTTGTATGTGAGGGATAGAACAGTGCGGTCCACAAAAAAGAAGGTGCACTGTGTAACATTTGAGGGGAGGGTTTGTCACCTGCTTGTATCTATAGAGAATTTATTGCTTTGCCTGAAATGTGCATTAAACTTATATAACTTGTATTTATTCAATTACAGGGTATTTGTCTGTCTTGAAAATATGCATTCTTAATGAGACTCCATGGATATAGATATTGAAATACTATCGGACTCTTGAGTAATAGCATCTCCATGGAGACGAGCAGATGAATCTTCCACCAGGAAAGTTACACAGAGCACCTTTAAAGCTTTCGCCAACAAAAAAGTATTGTTGAAAACTACATTTGTTGAGTTGGTCTTCTGCCATTACAAAGATGAACAGGTTTAAGAATCACCAGTCGGACAGCTAATGCTAAAGAAGCCCTGAAGACTAGATTTAGAGTTTGGACATGCAAGGTTAAGGTACACTTAATTGTCCCTGTA
>KN506117.1:0-21375 GCA_000787155.1 Scartelaos histophorus
ACACACACACACACACACCATGACACAGTCTGAATATGAAGCATTATTTACCCACACAACTGTAAAACAATAAGAGTTGGATAATGTGGTATGCGGAATGACGTGCACTGTGGATAAGTGGATTTGACAGAGCTCAGGCTTCGTTAAGGTGTATAGGCTTCATTAAGGTGTATAGGCTTCATTAAGGTGTATAGGCTTCATTAAGGTGTATAGGCTTCATTAAGGTGTATAGGCTTCATTGAAGTGTATAGGCTTCATTGAAGTGTATAGTAAAATAAAATAGAAAAAGAAAAACTGGGACATCCCCGGTTTGGATTGCTTGGTAATAATAAAACTGTGAAAGGAATGCATAATTAAGGAAAATTGTTATACACTTGGCACAATGTGAGTCAGTATAGTCGCATTTTTGTTGTATTTGGGTTGCTGAGTTGTTGTAATTTTTAAAAACAAATGACAATTTATACCTCTGTTTACTGTCGGCTGGGATCAAATTGGTTAAAAATATGGACACCTGGAATATTTCATGTATAAAACTGGGACAAATCACTGGTTTTGGATAAAATCCACTGGGACCAGGGGACACGGGGCTCAAAACTGGGACTTTCCCAGGGAAAGGGACCCAGGGACGTCTGGCCCTATGTATAAGCATCATTAAGGTGTATAGACTTCATTAAGGTGTAGAGTGACCAGATTTTCAAAATATAAAAGAAAAAACTGGGACATTTTTGTTTTGTGGTGATTGGTAATAATACAATTGTGAAACAAGTGCCTAATTAAAGACAATTGTTATGCAGAGACCATTCATGATTAACATGTGAGTCAGTATAGTCACATTTTCTCTGTGTTTTGGTCATTTAAAGCAGCCTTTTCTGTATTTTACCTAAATAAATGACAATTTATGCCACTATTGGCAGGGATCAGATTGGTTAAAAATAGGGATCAACAGGGACATTTCTTGTATAAAACTGGTTTTGGATAAATTTGCAGGGACTGGGGAAATCTGCACTGCAAATTTCTCTGATTTGGCCAAGATTTTAAAACTTACATCAAGTTGTACGTCTTAGTTTCAGATTTATTATTTACTTACTACTACTACTACTAAGACTGCTTCATTCTGGTCTAGAGGGGGTTTATTTTAAGAGAACTTGCCAAGTAAAATGATCTGTCCATGCAGCAAGATAATTCAACTACTTTTGAGTAATTTTCTGATATGTATCTTAAGTTTTTGCAGTGTGGTCACCCTATCTCTAGGCATTATTAAGGTGTAAAGGCATCATTAGGAGATATTGGCCGACTATTGTGGCGCTTTCACTGTTCAATCAATTTCAGGACAGGCAGAATTAAACTTTTAATATGCAGATAGTGTATGGTGTGGTGGCGGCCAAAGTATGCTGGCTAACAGACCATCGGTGTTGGGAAGTAACTGAATCCTTATACTGAGAATACATATTCAAAATGCTAATTTGGAGTAACTGCTTTCTGGTGCAGTTACTTTTTCATTTCGAAGTGGTATTCAGTTACTTTTCTAAAATCAGAGGAAGACATGGTGGTACTTGATCACAAAATATAAGCTCCAAACTGCGCAGAATGAGTGAGAAAAATATAAAACACTGTTTTTTTTGTGCGTGCAAGTGTGATTTTCCTTTTGCTGATCAGCATAATATAAATAAATGCAGACCAAACAGTGAAACAAATAAAGCTGTTTTAATCCTTTGTACTATAATTTATGTACAACAGTGCATGAAAGTATTTTAAGTATTCTGAATACAGTACCATAATACCATCAGAATACATCACAAAATACATTTTAGTGCTGGTACTCAGCATTCTGTTAGTAAATATGTTTTCAAAGTGTTCTTCTATCACTGTAGACCTCACAGTTGCTACTCATTTTTGATGATTAGGCACTTAACACATTTACCATCTGAAAAGTACAAGTGAATTATAAAGGGAATTTGGCTTGTTGAAGAGTACATTCTTGACCTTTCTCAAGTAAAATGAATCAAGATTTTGTCCACATATATGTACATGGTTTTAAATTTGATATATTTTTTTAACAAATGGTGCAGTTGTATTGTCATCAAAATAGATACATCAATTTAATTTAATTTATTTTAGCAATAAGCCATGATACATTATTCATATCTTCTTTAGGCTGCAGAGGTTGAAAATAGGTTCTGCTCTAAAATTCCGCAGGAATATTGACTATTATGACCAGAGAAGACTAACACCACTCATTTGTATTTGGGATGAATCATTTATAGAATATAACTTATGGGCGAAAAGGCTATATAAGAAAAATAGAGAAAATTGTTGCTACAAAAACACTAAATCTGGACGCACTCATGCTTCATATTAGACGTATATATTCACTTTATATATTCTCTTGCTACTGAAACATGGTGTAAACTAAGAAAAATCAGACAGGTTTAGAAACATCATTTATTCCTGGGGCTGTGGTTTGAAATAACAAAGGTTCACTGAGCAAATGAACAGAGACGGACATTTTTTATTAAAGAATGGACTGAATCTGACCCATTTGACCAGGTCTGCAAACAAGCGGAGGGCGTTTAAGTCTATTATTAAATCTAGTGTTCATAATTATTTGCACCAAAATATTCTGTTGACTATGAGTGACATTTTAATAGAAAATGTAAAACAACACGACACTATCAATATGAAACAAATCCTTCTCAATAAAAGGAACTTATTTACTTAAAAATGTTGCCATGGACCAACAAAAAAGTTGCAAAAACACAAAAATCACACACACTTTTCAAAAACTGCAAAACAGGTGTCCAAAATTTGTTACTGAAACTGAGATGAAGTAATATAAAAATGCCACACATTCCTCCTATTCTATTTTTGACCACTAGTAGGAGTAGCTGCTGATTCTGTTGTGCATTCAGTTAATCTAAAACGCAAACGCATCATTCACACCATTTTAAATTAACTAAAAAAAACACTCCGTTTAAGACTCCATCAGTCACTCTCCCTCAGCCGTGCCCGTGTGCTCGTCTGTGCTGTGCCTGTCCTCCGCTGTGTCCTTGCCCTCCGGATGCTGAGAGTTCTCCTTTTTTTTGTCCTCTTCCTTCGTCTCCTCCTTTGTCTCCTGTGGTTTGGCAGTGTCCTCCTTGACCACCTCCTGGACGTTGTACTTCCTGAACAGCGTGTAATCCCTGACCACGCTGACGCAGCACACGGCTTTGATGACCTCCACAATGATGGTGAGCTCGGGGCTGGTCAGGTCCACCTTGTTCTTGGGGTTGAGCTTCCCCACCAAACCTGCACGAGACCAGGACACGGTCTTAGTAAGTGGAACTTGTATTTTCTGTTTTTTCCCAGTAAGGCAAAAATATATATAGTATAAGGAGATGTCTGATAAGAGCGTGTTGGCTGCAAAACTCTGCTCTGCTTGAGATATGAAAAATGCTCATAAACTCAACATGGTGAATAATTAGGATCCTCTGAATGCAAAAGGTTTAGCTTGCTGCAAACATAAAATAATCTAAAATACAGTGACTTTGTATTTGAGACTGGTACCTACACTGAAGAGCACCAAAAGGACAATTTTACACAATCTCTGTACACTTAAGTAGCACTCCTGCCCCCTAGAGTGGCAGAACATGATCTAGTTCTATTTTTCATGTTTTAAAGAAGTCAGCTGCAGCACCTTTAAAGACAGTAACAAGTTAAAGCTGCTCAGTTGCATTGAAAGTTACACATTTACTACATTTATTACTAAATTTTTTCGAAGTTCATACTAAATCACTTGCCGATTAATGTGGTTAAAGAGCTGCTGAACAAATGTGCTAGAGTTAACTCCACCCACAGTCAAAATCTAAAAAATCCAACAAAGTGAGCGGTACTCAGGTTGGGGAGCGTGGGAGGGGTGACGGTGTGGGGCAAGGCTTGACCTATGACTAACAGCAGGGTACCAGCGCCGGTCAGGGACAGCGAGCAGTAGCAAACTGCTAATGGAGAGCGATGCGACAGCGATGCGAGTTTTGACGAAGTGTCAAGTAATAACCTAAGGACAGCATCTGACTCACTGGCGGCCATTTGTCCTATGTAAATTCAAATGTAGTGACCGTGGTTGATCCTATAGAGACCGGTACAGACACAGCTTTGACCTGAAAGTCTGATTTTTAACAAATATACACTAAGATGCCAAAATAAGGCCAGGGATAGGCCTTATTTTACACAAATAATGAGTAAAACAAAGTGGTTTTGGTGTTTAGTGGCTCTTTAAATTGCCTCCTCTGCACAGGCTAGTGACACCAATGCTGGCAGGCTTTGTTTTGATTAGTTTGCTTAGTTTGACACAAACTGCTTCTCGGGCGGCACGGTGGCTGAGTGGCAACACTCAGGCCTCACAGCAAGAAGGTTGCGGGTTTGATCCTCGGGTCGCCCGGGCCTTTCTGTGTGGAGTTTGCATGTTTTGCATGTTTCCTCCCCGTGTCTGGATGGGTTTCCTCTGGGTACTCTGGTTTCCCCCCCCATCAACCAAAAACATGCAACACCCTATGAACAGGGACCATTGACCATCGTCCCTCCCTCCTGTGGGCTCACCACCTGCAGAGGGTAGGGTAGGGTCTGGGTCTGGTGCACAGCCCCCGCGACCCAGCCGGATTAAGCGGGAGAAAATGGATGGATGGACAAACTGCTTCTGCTCCAGTGCACTAGCACATGCACCCCAGAACCTCTTTTTGGCGTTTTGTACAAATGTTCAAGGTCAGACCTGGGCATTGTCCAGCTTTCAGGTTGACACTGACTGGCCCCTTTTAAGCTCATTTAAAATTACAAAATAAACATATTTTATCACTTTACCTCACGCATGAACTAAAGCTGCATTGCTGTTTTTTTTGTAAGGCAGTCTCACTTTTTCATTGCTTAGTCATAACATACACTCACCAGTCTGACCAACGTGTCAGAACAATGAGATTAATTATATTTCCTTATAAAAACAGTAAATATTAAGCAGAAATGAGTTAAGCATTTTGGCCCAGCCCTTCGTAATATTTTCTGTTTCTCATGTGGTCCCATGGAAAAAAGAATTGTCCATCCCTGTTTTAATGGGCATTGGCGAGTAATGTGTAATTTGTAATTGTAAACTTGTAATTTTAAAAGCTTACTTAAAATGTGCACTTTGTAACATTTGTGCCATTAGTCGTGTATATTCCACAGTAAGACATTAAAACTATATCTCCATGGAGACAAAAAGGTAACACCAAATTACAGGTCAAATCTGTACAGAGACAACTATGCTCACACTAAAATATATGCTTTTTAAGGTATTTCTTTAGCAATAAAAACACCTGTATTTCAATCAACAAAAGATACAGTATATTTAATGCCATGCTGTGGAACAATTTAAGCAAAGCAACAACATCTCCATGTCGACAAGCAGGTGGCAGAACCTTCAACAGGAAAGTTAGTGCAAGTGACAAACCCGCGATGGCCTTGATGATGTCCTCCCTCTTGTTGTGGCTGCTGTTGCGCGCTTTGAAGACGATCTGGTAGGACGCAGCGTTGGGCGTTTTGAACCAAGGCTCCAAGAACGTACTCAAGAACTTCAGCATGTCCTCCTGGAAGGCCTTGCATGTTCCAGTCACCTGCACATTTCAGTCAGTCATGTATGTTTCCTAGTATCTCTGGTATCTTTGTGTTTGAGGAGGGTTAAATGAGCTTAGAGTAGTGATAAGCTGAGGACTCACCGGCAACATTCGGAGGATCACACGAGACTTCTTCTTCTTGGTGGTGTGGAGGTCAGACAGGATGTGGTGGACCAGTTTGTCAGATTCTATAAGAGACAATTACATTTCAGCAAATGGCTCAATTTTCAGTGGTCTATTCTAGGGCTGCACAATAAAATGTTCCTTATTTGACACAGCTGATGCAATATCTGATAACAAAAGCCTTTCATTTTGCTTATAGAGTCTAAAAATAAAATGTTGAAATTGAAAATATTCTGAAAATGATTTCCTCCTTACATACACAGGCAAATTTTTATTCAGATGTTTTGCTAAATCTTGATTTGACACCCATACTTTAACAGTACCGTGTGAAGAGGTTGGGATGGGCGATTAAAAAAAAAAAAAAGTTTTAAATTTTCAAGATAAAGTTTCTAGACCAGAGGATAGATTTGCAAAACATCAGAAATGTACCTTTTTAGTGTCTTAGTTTATGTGCATGTATTAAAATAAGAAAATAAACCACAAAAGGGCTGAACTTTAGAACCTTCATTCATCTATATCAGTCAAACACAGGTAGGAGATGTTTCCTGATTTCTTTTGCTTCCTTGATCTAGTGTTTGTATTAACTGATGACTACTACTACTACTACTGACTAACCAGAACTGGAACGGGACAGTTTAAGCTGACCACACCCTGGGGGAATAACAGCTGATAAGACACACTACCCCAGCTGCTACTAGACCTGATGGTGACTGTGGAAGCATGTTAAGGTAATAAGTATCCACTGTTAGAGATATTTGTTTGGAAGATTACACTGGATTTTTAATGCAGGAGATATCTTCAACAGTCTAATTTGGCACCTAACAACATTTTTGATATCTCTTACAGACAATAGAGAGTGTGTGAAAAACATCATTTCACAGGCCAATAATTCTGGCAATTCTTGTAGAAATAACCTCAAATTTTCACAGAATGTATAGAAACAGATCAATATTTCATATTTGTTTTATTATGTTTTATTTTTGTTCTGTTTTCAGGTTGGGTTCACTCCCAAATATAATTTTTGTGTCTTGGAATCTGCTCGCACACAATCATCCAACACTGTGCAGCCTGCAATGTGAAATCTGGAAAAAACTTCACCAACTGCAAACAACTTGGACTCGGTAGCAAAAACGTATAGAGGACGGTGCTTATGTAGGGCTAAAGGATCTGGTAGACGAACATCAACAGAAGAGAAGATCAAGCAAGTTTGTGAAAAACTCTTGGGAAGCCCCAAAAATTCCGTAAGGAGAACAAGTTCGGAAATCCAGAATCCTGGAATGATGGTTTCGCGTATCCAGAGGAAATGATTGGAAATGAAATCGTCCGCAGCTCATTCAGGCTTTAAAAGCAGATGAAAAAGCAGCAAAAATGTCAAAAACACTGTGTTGACCTGCTACACAAGTTTGTTTGCCAGATAGTGAAGTTTTTCCAAGTTTTGCACAGTCTAGGATGATTGTGTGCGAGCAGATTCTAAGACGCTAAATGACTTCTCTTTGGGTAAGAACAGCTCAATCTCAAAACAGAACAAAAATAAATTTAATATAAAAATTTGATCTGTTTCTGTACATTCTGTGAATTTTCAACAAACATACAAATATTTCAACAAGAATTGCCTAACCTGCAAAATGACAATTTTTTGGAACACCTGTATATCCACAGGTGTTTTAAAACACGTTGTGGTGCAGCCCCGATAGGGCCTGTACAGCGAGTCTGACCCAGATTGTGAGTCTTGATGAAGATGACGTTGTTGGCACCGCTCTCCAAAGCCTGGAAGCGTCTCTGCTGTTTGGCCTGTGCGCCTTTCAGCTGCTCCACCTCCCTCTTCAGAGCTGCGTCCACATCCTCCTCTTCCTCCTCCTCCTCCTCACTGCTGCCCTCTGTGGACTGGAGCTGTCACAAAGAGACAGGGCATCAGGGGTTAGAAGTTTAAGATGTTTTTTTCTACTGTCTAAGAACTATTCAGCACATTCATACAGCAGTGTACACATAGTGAAGATGAGGTTAGACTCATGGTGGCATAGTGACATATTAACCAAATGTAAAGAGTCATGATGACATGCTAAATGTGGTTAATGTATTTTTAGTATTTATAATGATGAAATGTATCAGAAACTCTCCAAACTAAAAAAACAGACTAAACTGGGAGGTCTACAATAAACACCTAAGAATAAGGGTCTAAACCAGGAAGAACCCACTGTATCTCATAAAGCAGGACTAAAGAGGCTTTCAGAAACAGTTCATCCAAATTATAAGCCAAAAGCAGGAGTACTTTAGAAGAAAAAGTTGCCTTACAAAGCGTAGATGGAACACCCCTACTTAAAGATTCACTGTGTAACTTTTCTGATGGAGGTCTGTTCCCAGCTACTCTGCAACTCTCCATGGAGATGCAAGTCATTGCTTTGCCAAGTATGTTCCACACTATGAAATTAAACCTCCATGGATACATAAAATGAGACCTCGGGGCAAAGTTCCAGGTTAAATCTGTGGAGAAGCGACCCCACTCAAGGTAATGTAGAGCTTAAAGCATTTCCCAGCAAGAAAAACAATGGTATTAAATGCCATGCAAGAGGCTTAAGATATAAACACTTAAACCTGTCAGAAAATGACTTCAGAGTAGTGAAATGATCTGTCCATACATGTTCTCTTAAAATAAACTCCCTCTAGACTATAATGAATCAGTCTCAGAACTAGTAAGTAGAGAATAAATCTGAAAAAAGGATGAAGAATCTGATAGAAGTTTAAAAATTTTGGCCAGATCAGAGAAATACGCTGTGTGCTGGACAGGTCTGAATGTCATACTGTGGAGCGCTCCAGTCCGAGCATGAACATCACCATGGAGACAAGCAGAGAGCAGAACCCTTCACCAAAAAAAAAGTTTCATGATGCATCTTTAAATGGAAAATGTTCCTTCTGATGTTGTGTGGAGGCTATGCTACAGAAAGCTCGCCTGGACAGACACAGAGCAGAGTGTGATCTCCGGGCTCTTGGCTGACCTTCTCGGGGCCGTAGAGCCTGTCCGCGTACTCGCTGAGCAGGTTGAAGGCCTCGCTGGTGCACTTCCGCTCGTTCATGTTGCAAGTGATGAGGACCCCCTGCATGCCCACCTCCAGCTCCCGGGACCCCCTCCAGCGCTTGCCCTGACCGCCCCCGTAGCGCTTCTTGCCCCGCTTCCTGGACTCGCTCTGGCCGCCTGACATGCCGCAATGGGGCCACCGAACGGGCTAACGCAGCGGGCTACACAGCGGCTCTCCGCGCTTTCCTCCGGGTGCTCTGGAGTGGGGGTTCGGGGTGAGATGGTCGCGGATGCGATGGAATTGCGTAAAAGTGCGCGCTCTGGGCTGCTCCACACGTGTGCGCTCTGGAGGTTTGGAGACAAACGATCTTTACAACAACATAATGTGCGTACGGCGGCGGCTGAGGGTCAAACTACCGAAACTCGTGCGCGTTTTGGCCGCAACCACGGAGTTAGATTTAAGGGTTTATTCATGAAAAATATTTTTGTTGTACATCTGCCATCTGAGTGTGCTATATTATTCTCACTAAACTCTATAACTGCACCATATCTGATGTACTGTGTGAAAACATGCAAAACTTACCTGCTGCCATTATTTATTTTACAGAAAAAGGTCCTCAGAATTATCCCCAACAGTCACTACAGAGCCATCCAACCCATTATTTTTTAAACTTAAAGTGTTGAAAATGCAGGATACTGTTGATTTAAGTATGCTCAAAGTGCAATGTGTCACCTGTAAATATACAAACACTGTTTGAGATGAGAACAAGTCACTACAATTTAAAAGGAACCTACATGTTTAAAAGTTTATGGAGAAATTTATGGAGCGAAGCGTTGCTGTGAAAG
Source organism: Scartelaos histophorus (assembly GCA_000787155.1). NCBI lineage: Eukaryota > Metazoa > Chordata > Actinopteri > Gobiiformes > Gobiidae > Scartelaos > Scartelaos histophorus. The sequence continues at coordinate 9,598 of KN506117.1, forward strand.
TTAATTTACGAAGTAGTCTTGACAAAGAAATCAAAGGAGTCCAATAATGTCGTTCAAAATACATAAAATCCAGTGCAATGTATATATGTAAAAGAAAGTGATGATCTCTGTTTGCAATTGATTAATATTTGTAACTGAAATGAAAAGTACTGATTTGAAATGTTTTGAAGTAACTCTCTGTGTGGATGTGTCGTCTGAAAAACGGGAAAATTGTCCGGAGTGGATAAGATGACTCTTCTTTCTGCTGCTTTCATTCATTTCTTGTAAGTTTGAGGTTGTGACAGTTGATGTCTTTTTATTCTGTATTAATGAAATAAACAATTAAATAATAAACCAGCCTAGTCCTACATGTGTCTTGTCATTTTTCAGTCAGTTGTGACTGTATGACAAAGGTTAATATGCCACTCCTTTATGTTATTATGATTGCCATTTTAGTTTCTTTTTTCTGTATATTGCACTTAAATCCAAATTGAATTGACAAGAAATTAAATCTAGAATATGAAGAAGCAGATCATTTAGGCTGCTCAGGTGACTGAACTTGAAAGTGGCCTTGTTCACATGCACACTAAAATGTGATGATAATGTGATATGTCTTGACCTTTAAAATGACATAAATGACATGTAAACAGCAGAATTAATCAGATTTTCAGGGTTTCAGGCAGTAAGACTCACATCTCGCAATGATGATGATGATGATGATGATAACGATCACAGCTCAAGAGCAAACCCACAGAAGCAAAAGACATAGACAAAAAAGTTTAATACTATTCTTAAATAATATCTTATACGACACACAAAATGCAGCATTACTAATAAAATACATCTCTTGATGTTTCCTGTATAAGTTTGACTTACATAATTAGGGGTCTGTACACACATTCAACTGTAGTGTAGGCTTGCACCAAAGTAATTCACTGCAAATTTCTCTGATCTGGCCAAAATTTAAAAACTTAAATTAGGTTATTCATCCTGTTTTCAGATTTATTCTCTGCTTACTAGTACTGAATCTGATTCATTCTAGTCTAGAGGGAGTTTATTTGAAGAGAACCTCTCCAGTAAAATGCTGCATGGACAGATCATTTCACTACTTTTCATTTTCTGTGTTTATATCTTAAATGTTGTCCTTTTTGTATGCATTGCTAGAGGTCACAACACCATCATTTAGTTTTAATATGAGGTGGTGTTCTCCACTGAATACCTATGTATATGACATGAGCCATGTAAGACCAGGGCGGGTGTGTGTGACATTTCCAAGGTCAAAAACTGTCAAAACCAAGTGCACCCTTTTGTTTTTAATCCATACCTTTTGATAACTTAATTTGATTAAAAAAATAATATTAATAATTAATAAAAGTTAAAAGCACAAAAACACAGCAGGTATGTTCATGTTGAGAAATCTGGAAAATGTCTAAAGACACACACTGCATGACCTGTGCTTTTCAAACATCAGCTCAGGATCTGCACCACTAATGCCCTGTAAATGGCTTTGTTATGCTCTTTACTATTAAACCAACATAGATCTCCATTTTATGGCTCTATTTATATTTTTGCTCTTTGTTATTATATTTATTGCGATGTGTGAGTTACTGTGTCCAAGTCATTTCCCTTGTGGGTCAATCAGGTTTGTTTAAATCAGACCTGGGCATTGTGCATTGTGGGCTTTGGTCAACTCTGACTGGCCACTTTAAGCTCATTTGATTTTACAAAATAAACATATTTTATAACATTATCTTATGCATAGACTAAAGCTGCATTATTTTATTTTAGGATTTAGAGGTGTTTTTTCTTTTTTTTTTTTTAAATTCACTTACAAAATAACTAAATATAGAAATCAAGATGTCTGCATGACTGCACTGCAAATTTCTGATTGATTCTGATTTCTGATCTGGCCAAGTTTTTAAAACTTATATTTATCTTGTTTTCAGGTTTACTATCTACTAGTTCTGAGACGGATTCATTCGAGTTGAGGGGTAGTTTATTTTAAGAGAACTTGTCAAGAAAAATGATCTTGCTGCATGGATAGATCATTTAAATCATTTTCTGATAGATTTAAGAGTTTATATCTTAAATTTTGACCAAACTTTTTTGAAGTGTGATTTGTTTTCACAAGCAGGTCAGAGGACTTGCTGAATGCAGGGTTTTCAACAAAACACTGACTGCTAAATTTGACTGAACAGATTTAATTTTTTATAAGGCAGCTCACTTTTTCATTGTTTAGTCAAAACATAAACTCTTACCAGTCTGACCAGCTCATCAAAACAATGATGTTTACTGCTTTTTATAAAGAAATACAATTAATATTATCCAAAATTGAGTTAAGCATTTTGGCCCTCCACATTATTTTCTGTTTCTCATGTGGTCCCATGGACAAAAGAATTGCCCTCCCCTAGTTTAAGTCCAACAGCTCTTGCTTAGACTCGTGTTCAAGTGACACATGGAAACAGCTGTCCCCACACCACTGCTATTAAGCACCGCCGACTCCCACTTAAAGAAGCCACACCCCCTCGGTGCTCTGTCTCCGCCCCCGGAGCGTCTCCCAGGGCAACAGAAGAAGGCCCTCCCCTGGTTGGGCCCTCCGTTGGACACCGTCTGCCTCTTAGCCCTGCGCCCACACGTACACAGCGGAGAGGTGATCCGACCCTCTCTTCTCACCCCCCTGACCCCGGGTGAGTTCAGGGAGCTGTTCACACACAGGTTTGACAGGATGTTTCTGGAGAAAGAAGGGCGTGATGGTGAGGAGCAGATAGCTTCACTGTAGATGGAGAAAGATTGCGAAGTTTTAGGCTTGCGAACCATTGGAGTATTTGGAACCAAAACCTGTGGCTTGGGGAAATCTCTAAAACTGATTTCAGATTTGTCTAGGAGTTTGTAGGGCATCTGACATTTCCCAGGTAGAAATTTAGGTTTGCTAACTGGTTTTGGCACAGCAAAACAAGCCTCAAGTCCTGGCTTCAAACCACCGTCTTGATTAGCATTGTCTATATTTTTGCCAACACTTGTGGTTGAATTAATAATTGATGTTGATACGTAGACTGACTCTTCTGAGGAACAGCTTGCAGTTTCAAATTCTGAAACATTAGAGTCCAAAATCACGTCGTCATAGGAACTGCATCTCTCCTCGCTCTCCGCCACTAGCTCCTCAAAAGTGCCCTCCAAGGTGGAAGGCTGTGAATGGACTGGAAATTGGACGCAGCCCGCTGTACTGGAAGTTAAGCTGAGTAAAGGCATGTTTATGGTGACTGAAGACAAGTTAGGTGAAGTTTTTGACTGACACTGTTCTCTTAATACGGTTGTTTCATTGAGGAGGGTCTTCGGGGAGACTAGACTCTGGACTGAGCTCGTGGCTGGGTCTATAGTGAAGTTTGGACGGTTTATGCCTGGTTTAAGAAAGCTGGAGGAGGAGGTTTTGTTGGTGGCTCTCCCTAGGTCCTTTTCTTCATTCTGTTTAGCTGGATTCTTGGTTTCTGATGGTGCTTTGACGTTAGCCATTGGAATCTAAAAAGAGGAGATTCAAGTCAATCAATGTTGCTAGGAGACAATTTAATTACTAATTGATGATCATGCCCACCGTACATCATGTGATCATCTATCTGTAATCTATTAAAGGCTCTGTATCTGATTTTTTTCATGCATTTGAGCAAAATATGTGTTGCTCTGGTACATATATATTATAAGCATCTGATTATAAAGCATGTGGTTAGCATGCTAGTTGTAAGCTTTACTGTCACTGTAAAACTCTGCTCTGGTCTCTGAAAGTTGTGAAAAGCACTTATAAACTCATCATGGAGAGTATTGAGGATGCTCTGAACACATAAAGTAAGTGAGGAATAACTTTGGAGCACTGCAAATGGCTTCAGAAGAAATAGTTCTGTTTTTTGTGTTTTTTTAATGACCTGCACCCTTTAAATACAGTTTGATTAAACATTTGACTTTAGTTGCTTGGTATAAACATGTTATAACATGTCTTTCATTAACTGATCATTCAAAAAGGCGGCATATGCCAACCAGCTGTGGTACTCACCATCCTAATACTTTGATTTGATCTCTAAAGGTGCACTATGTAACTTTTCCAGCAGAGAGTCCGGATGTGATTGCATTGCTTGGAATATTCCACTGTATGGCATTAAACTTCGTGTGTGTGTGTAATCTCAGATTTAGTTAGGGTTAGGGTTAGTCTTAATCTCAGATTTAGTTTGTACAGTTTGTACAGTTTGCCATGTTTGGCCTGTGACTCGGCCTGGTGCATCACTGACTTCTGGAATAGTGAGTATAGTTGCTCTAAGAGGTTCATTTCAGCCCTCCAGTGTTATATCCACAAAAAGATAAAGGTTCTTTGTGTGTATAAACAACACTGGTCTGTAAAAAATAACTTTTATTTGAATAGTTAGTATAGTTAATTGTGTAATGCCATCCTGTGGAACATTTTTAGCCACACAATAACATAAGCATGTGGCAGACCCTCTACCAGAAAAGTTACACAGTGAATCTTGAAATCTATGAAAACAGAAATGTAAAAATGACTTTTAGCACTTATACATGAACAGTCTTTCATAATAATTTGATTTGCAGGCAGGTATTTAGTCTAAGTTAATAATGCAATCCCTGTTTTGCCTCAACACAAGGGAAAAGTGGAATAGTACATTACAGTAGTACAGTAAGAATCTACAATAGCATGCAAAGATATATATTTATTAAAAACACAGTAAAATCAGAGACAGCATTTTGAGTATGTGCATATGCAGGGCTCCCGGTGGTGGTGACGTGATACCTCTGCAGCATTAGTTCTTTAGTCCCAGAGCACTCACCCGGTCCAGGCTGCGGGTGACTCTGAGCACACAGCCCTCTCTCATCATACGAGCAGCTAACTGTGCAGTGTTCCGCGCATCATCCAGCCCTAAGGACGAGGGACACTTTAACTCACCATCTGTGACATGGACCAAATCAGATATTTTGGGATTTCCAAACCTGAGTGTTCCCGCCCTTCAAACTGTATTCCCAAATCCTGCAGAGCTCCGTTCAGACCTTTGGGTTTTCTGTTATAAAAGAGCTGAGACACACACACACACATAAGAATCGAGAATAGCTATATGTTCATTTTACGCTATGAAAGAAATCTCCAAACTTATGACCCACAAATGTTACATCTCTCAAGAAAAACATACCCGGTACATGTCTTGGTTACTGCACTTTTTACAATTTTCTTGAATTTATCAAGTGACACCACAGATTCCAGTTTAAGATCTTTGTGTAAATGATTCCAATGGAATGGAGCTGTAGGAAAAGGCAGATTTTCCAGCCTCAGAGGCACTGAGGGACAGTGAAGAGGGACAGTGAAAAGGAACTGTGAAGAGGAATTGTGAAGAGGAACTGTGAGGAAGAGCGAAGTCGGTCACTACCTGAGCTGAGATTAAGGAGATTAACAAGGTACTGGAGAAGTTTCCCAGTAAGGCTTTGTAAATAAATATCCAATAATAAATGATAATTGCATAATAAATTATATAGATATGAACCATAAAGCAGCACATCTAAAATTTTACACTTAAATAGAATAGAATTAATTCCTCTATAGAATTCTGACCTGTTTTTCAGCTCAGTGTTAAACTATACATGGGTTTCAGAATGATAAAAATTAGGATGGTTACCATAGAAATGAACAATTTACACTACAAAAAAACTTGGGCAAAATGTATGATTATAAACACTTAAATCTATCAAAAAATAACTTAAAAAGTAGTGAAATGATCTGTCCATGCAGCAAGATGATTTCAAATGACAAGTTCTCTTAAAATAAACACCCTCTAGACTAGAATGAATCAGTCTCGGAACTAGTAAGTAGAGAATAAATCTGAAAACAAGATGAATAACCTGATAGAAGTTTTAAAATCAGGGCCAGATCAGAGAAATTTCCAGTGTAAAACCAAATCTCACATCTTTTAAATGGAGAAAAAGTGTTAAAGATGTTGAATATAAAAGTAAGCTAAACCCCATAAATAGGGAGATGTACCAGATGTGAGCTCACCCTGTAGGTGCTCCTCAAGTCGATCCAGCTGTTGAGCACTGAGGGTCTGGTGATCTGTTTGCGTTTACATTCATAGAGCAGACACACGCCCAGGTCCCAGTCTGGAACACACAGCACCGTTAAGGTGATCAAATATCACAACAAAAGATGTGCTATAACAAAGCCAACTGAATTATAAATCGCAAATGTCAAAAAAGAAGGTAAAAATCTGATTTTTATGAAGAAAACACATATGTAAATGTTCTATCTAACGTACAGTCACCATCTTTTAAATGTATTTTCTGGTGCAGGGCCCGTCAAATGCTTTACCAAATACCAGACCAAGTTACAGCTCAGATCTGTGGAGAGGCGACCCTGCTCACAGCCAGAATGCCTGTTTTTCTAGGTGTTTTTGAGCTTTAAAACCACCTGTAATTGAATAAATGTCATGTATATCTGATTAATGTTATACTGTGGAACATTACAAGCTGAGCAATGACATCTCCATAGAAACAAGCAAGAAACAAACCCCAAACAAAAAGTTCTGACATGCACCTTTAACAAATCTCAATGTGCAATAATTGTGAAACTAGGCGACAACTATAATAACTGTAGCTCTTATAAATATGTCCACCTGCTTGTTTCTATGGAGATGTCATTGCTCTGCCAAGAATGTTCCACAGTATAACATTAATCATGTCACAGTGTGACATTAAACAGCTTTATTTGACATTTATTACAGGTGGTTTTAAAGTTAAAAAATACCTTGAAAAAAAGGCATTCTGACTGTGAGACACGTCGCCTCTCCACAGATCTGACACGTAACTTGGTGTGGTTTGGTCTCCATGAAGATAGAAAGGTTTAATGCCACACTGAGAAACATTCCAGACAAAGCAGTAACATCTACATATAGAAAAGCATTTGACGGACCCTCCACCAGAAACGTTAAACATTGCACCTAAAGGCTAGCACACTAATGAGTATTCCATAGGATATTACCTTGAGTTCTTATGACCAAAAAGACCACCTCTTACCTGACCATGTGAGGAAAGTACAGAGTTTGGGAGCCTCGGTGGGCTGCGCGGTGCTGTGCTGTCTGTGTGAGAACGCCAGGCCCTTCTGATGCTGCAGAGTCTGGATCCAGCGACTGAAGCGGGACAGGCAGATCTGAAGAGGGACCCCAGCCTCCACCTGAGTCTGAGGGACAGGACCAGAGACAACATGAGGGACACAAGAGCTGAGGGCAAAGGTTCACCCCCACATACTACTAGTGTTTTTACCATACTAAAATTACAAGCTCAAGTTCAATGCTAAGGAATAGACTCTGTACTCAGTACTGATGCCATAATGATAATTAAAAACCCTCTTTCTTTAGACAACAGAATGTGATTTTCAACATTAAATCATAGTACTTTCTTTTCTATTCCCATGTGTCCTTATGAGTGAGTAATCAGTGGTCCAGGTGGGTTCCATAGTGTCCATGGGTGTAAACTAGTCTCTGTGCTCTTCTACTTGTTCTGATACAGCTCCAGCTCATTCTAAAAACATTCAGAAAAGGTTCAGTATCAATACCTGCTCAAATGTGTATCTAGTTTTGATACTAGTTTTATTATCGATTAATATGTGATTTTCAACACTTTTGACAGGCCTAGACCAGAGAGAACATGACGGACAGAAGGGCTGAGGTTAGGACTAATGCATCTAATCACCACTGCATACTACGGTATATACTGTAGATTTCTAGTTTAAAAGGAAAATCTGCAATTGTCACAATTACTTAAAAAGTAGTGCAATCCTAAATCCACTTGATACCAAAGTTGATGAGTTTGTAGATTTTGCACTTAAAAAAAAGTCACCTTATACAATTGTGGATGGATTTTAGCATGAAGTCGTACCTGTGTGATGCCTGTGAGCTCTGTGCAGAATGCTGATAGAATGGGGTGTTCCTGAGGTTGAACATAAGAGTGGAACTCAGCCTCCACCTCCCCTGTCGAGGTGTTCAGCAGCACCGCGGGGAACTCAACTGGGCACAGTACAAGTGGAAAGGACATGTAACCAGTATCTAGTGAGCTCTATTCATTCAATATATTCAAATTATGCATTTGAAATGGCCAAATAATAGGACGGAATGCCTTGGTCAGGGGTGTCCAAACGTTTTTCACTGAGGGCCACATGAAGAAAAACATTTGAAGTGGAGGGCCACAGTCCAGGGGCCACTATAGTTGGTCATTGAGATGGGAGCATGTAATGCATCTTTGACAGAGCTGCCTAACCTTTAATAAATCATGCAATATTCATTTTAGGTCTGTATCACAATGTGATAGTTGGAGAATTATTAGCATTTAAATTTGCAGTATAAATTATATTTGGCTCAATACGAGTGAGGGGAAAACAAAAATTGGTTTGAGGGCTGCATTTGGCCCCCTGAGCATAGTTTGGAAATCTATGACTTGGTTAATAAAATAAAAATATACATGCAGGAGTGTCAAAACATGCAAAATGCACCGATGTGAAGGACTGACTCAATTTTTCTTGGCTTTGTGTGTGAACAAAGTCTGGACCACCTGGCCTGATGGTCACTTGGCTGTGGTATAAAACCCTGTGTACACCTACTGATTTCTTGGCCATAGTTGTTCTTCTTCTTCCAACACGTGGATTCAAAATCCATAACGATGATGTAGGCGAAAACCTGATCTGTTATACAGTAACAAACAACAGTGTTTGTGAACTCAGCAGGATTTATTCAGTAAAATAAACAAGTTCACTTACTTGACAGCAGTTTCTTGGGGACACAGGAACTGTTGCTGCGTTGCCTCAGTAAACCCAGTTCTCTGAGATGTACACAAAGCAAGAACAAATACATAAGTAAAACTACAACAGTTTAATATTAGAACAAAGCGCGAGTACATGTTGCTGACTGTTTTATGTGCAGCGCGATTGTAGCTTTTGTGCACGCTAGCAAGAAATGTAGCAAAAGCATACGGGACTTACTTTGCTAATCTCTTTGTAGCCATATCTGAGCCACCGTATTAGCCAACGACCCGAAATAACGACACGATTAGAAGTGTTTCATGCATCATCCATCACGATCATTCATGAACAAACCGCGCTGGCTTTTGAAACACACTCCTCTAACATCAATTTATTCTGTCTGAGAGTCCAAACCAAACAAATACCGAGAGCTTTGGTCGATCAGTGAAGAGCGGAAAAGTGACTGCAGGTAATGTAAATAAAGCGAACACTATTTCCGGTTTATCAAAATAAAAGCAGCCTAATAAAAGCTTTGTTACATAAAATAGAAAATAAATTATGTTTGTTGTATGGCAGATTTAGATTTAGATTTACGGGAATAGACATTATAGTGAATTGATACATAATTACATTAGTCTAAAATGTATATATAATGATATTGATAACCGGAAGTAGGTAGATAGTTGACGGGATTTTCATGTTCTCGCTTCAGTTGTTTAGCAAAGCCATGTGTTCAACACGAGCCGGATACATAGGAAAGAAGCAAAACTACTAACTGGATTTCTGGTATTTCTTATATTTAAACTATGTAGAGTGTGTAGACATGTTATAGATGATCTAGGTCAAATGTTATGTTGTAGCTGTAGTCACATTTGTCAACTGAAAACGCTTGTCGGAAGAAGTGATTATGACTGGGTTTTCTGTCTACTGCAACTACAACTATAAATGTCATATTCCACTACAGTGGTACTCTGACTGTAGTACAAATACTACTCCTGGTATTTGACCCTGTTCTGGTGATACTCAAGAGTTTGGTTTAGTCCTCATTTAGATCTTAATTTCTGTCCTGATGAAGACAAGGATTAGACTTGCACTGCATTTTTTTCTGATCTGGTCAAGATTGTATAACCAATATCAGGTTATTCATCTTGTTTTCAGATTTATTCCCTACTTACAAGTTCTGAGATGCTTCATTCTAGTCTAGAGGTAGTTTTTAAGAGAAATTATCTTGCTGCATGGACAGATAATTTTACTACTTTTAAGTCATTTTCTGATAGATTTAAATGTTTGGCCAAGCTTTTTTACAGTGTGATTTTTAGACTGATTTGGACCTAGTAGTAAACTTAATATAGTTCTTCTGCTTCAGACCTGGTTTAGTCCTGGTTTAGAACAGGTTCATTACTACTGTAGTCCCAGTTTAGACTTAGTTTATTGACTATATTATGCAAAATTGACTCATGAGCATTTAGTTATGTTGGAATCACATAACTAAACTAAACTCATCAAAAACAGACATGGAGTTGTAGTTGAGTTGTTTGTCTACATCTCCCAATCTCGTTAGTCTACATATTCAGCCTTGTGATGTCGAAGTTAAAAACTACTTTTTTACTTTTAGTTGAGTAGAGCTTGGCAATTCTTAAATTATTCAAATGATTCTAGTGAAGGTGGTAGATTTAAAACATAGTAGAGCACATCCTGTATTACCACGTGACATCACATCACAAGGTGGAACAGAGTGGTTTTTGTTTGAGAGAAGAACTCAGCCTAAATCTGCAGGGTCTGTGTGTTAAACATGTGACTGAAACAAAACACAACTCTAATAGGGAGAAGGAATAGGATGTACCATGTGATATTTTTGGTGGAGGGGACACCAATGACTTGTTTCCTTGGAGATGCTATTGCTATGCATAGAATGTTACATAGTATGGCATCAGACCTGTCTATCTTGCATTTATTCAAATGCTTGTGTTATTATTGTTAAAAAAACAAACAACAAAACATTTGTTATTACTGTTACGGCAAAGTTGCCTCACCACAGATCTGACCTGTAAGCTGCCTGCACTGCAAAAAAGTTTGGCAAAAATGTAAGTTATAACCACTTAAATATATCAGAAAATGACTTAAAAGTAGTGAAATTATCTGTCCATGCAGCAAGATCATTTTACTTGAAAAGTTCTCCTCAAATAAACTCCCTCTAGGTTAGAATGAAGCAGTCTCAGAACTAGTAAATAAATAATAAATCTGAAAACAAGATGAATAACCTGATATAAGTTTTAAAATCTTGGCCAAATCAGAGAAATTTGCCCTATGGTTGCATCATCAGCTTGTCTCCATGGAGATCGACATGTTCTACAGTATGGCATTAAACTTTACAGGCAAGATAATTGATTCATTTATTGATTTATTATTTCAGGTGGCAAATCGATAATTCCCAATAACTGCCTCTTCAGACATGGATGTTGTTCCAGTCCCACGCTGCAGTAAAAGAAAAGCAGAGGACAAACTTGAGGACAATGGGCCCAAAAGACCCATGCCGTCCCCGGACAGTGGAGAGGTCAGACAAAACGGCCGAGCGCCACGTCCTCCTCAGATCAGTGTGAACGAGGAGTACCTTCAGAGGCCCATCAGTGAGGAGCAGCTAATGGAGCTGCTGCACTACTCCGCTCTGGGCAGGGCCACGGGACACAGCAGGAGGCTCAGGTAGCACGACGCACGACTATCTTAGGGCTGTTTGAATACAGATATTTATTGCAATTATTCTGACAAAATGTTTCAATTAGTTATGTAAATTTGCTTTTATGATAAAGCCCAGAATCATTAACATTAAAAAAAAACTGATGGAGCAGAGGAGCAGAGGAGAAGGTCAGATGGAACAGAGGAGAAGGTCAGATGGAGCAGAGGAGAAGGTCAGATGGAGCAGAGGAGAGGATCAGATGGAGCAGAGGAGAGGATCAAATGGAGCAGAGGAGCAGAGGAGAGAATCAGATGGACAAGAGAAGTAGAGGAGAAGGTCAGATGGAGCAGAGGAG
>KN506120.1:0-10354 GCA_000787155.1 Scartelaos histophorus
AAAATATGAGGTGACATGCATAATAATGAAATTTATTATGTTAGGTCAGTATATTTCATGTTCTTCAGTTAACTTCCACTATCTAGATTGATATTAACATTTTATTATCTCAATTTATAACCCATAGATGTTCATTTGGTTGATATTTTTGTGTACCATCAAATCTATAGTTTCTAACACTTGAACTGTTTATCAAATTTGTCCTAATAAGTATGTTGTCTGCGTAATCTGCAAGTTGTATGGACTTCAGTGGATAAACTGAAAGCCGTACAGGATGAATTCTTGTGAGAATGAGAACTTAAGCATTCTGACAATCCATTTTGGTGTGTAAGGTTAGCGTAGGCCACTACATTTTCATGAAAGAAACAGCCGAAATGTTAAAAATTAGCTATCACATGGTAGTTTCTGCATCTGAAATATCAAAATAATATATCATCATTGGTCAAAATTACTATTTCGTAGAAGGGGAGAATTCCTGCACAAGCTGGATGCGCTGAAAAAGCTAAGTCACAGTCTATTGCTTATTTTCGGTATGGAATGTTGGTTTTCCGCATCATTTAAAGGCAGTCCCTGAGCAGGGAGATGCGGATAAGATGCTTCCCTCCATGGAAATCCAGACAGATGGAGAACGCATCCCTTCTCCTTCCTCTCTGTGTCCATGGAGCACCTGCCTGTTTTCCATACTCACAAACTCTCCACGGGAAAAAAATAACACAACACTAAACAGCCTCCTGGCACGCCGCTTTGATGCTCAAATCTAGCCCCTTTTCAAATCTCCTCACTACATCATTAACTTCCCTATTGCTGGAATACACTCGGAGGTAATGAGACACATTTCATGGGCAAAAAACACAGCTTGACAGATAGAACAATGGTTTATATTTGATGTCATTTACACACATAGCTAGAGATAGGAAAGAGGCAGAGGAGCTGTCACTATGTAGTTGTAGGAGTCATTAGCGCTTAGTGACAGGTTGCACAATAAGCTAAGAGTGCGGGAGACAGCAGGTGGGTGTAGAGTAGGAACAACAGGTCTGGTCCAGCGGCAGAGCTAATACTGTGTTATGATTATGTATGTGGAGGGCCAGAGCTGAAGGTGTGATGGCCCCGGCATTGGCAGGAGTAATTAACCGGTGTTTGATCCGGCTGACTCCGACAGCTGCTCTGACTCTGCTCCTGTCTGTCTTTCGCTGAGCACGGGAAAGTGATGTAAAGGTGATTTGAAAACTGTCAGATTCATACTATAATTAAAGGTCCATTATTAGACATTTCTGGGCAAATCAGGTACAAGGAGATCTGTTATCATGCTGAGGAATGAAGCAGTTCACCAGTAGCCACGTTGGAATCTGTTGTATTAATTGCAATTTGAGTGCTGAAATCTGTGAAGATGAAGAGACTTTAAAACACAGAGAAGTACTTCTTGGATTCTGTCCTTTGGAGTCATACACACAACGTAAATACATCAAAATTAACCAAATGGCTACCTTCCACCACTTTCCATGACAGATGAGGACAAGAGACAACATTCAACATTCATTGACAAACAAACTCATTACACAGTACAACCTCAGACTAAAAAAAAAAACACAGGATCAGTGATCACAGACCAGGTTCCTCTGTGATGTTCAATACATGGAAACCTTAAGAATTTGCAAATATGCCAAATGGCTCTATATTGTGGTCAGTCACTCCTGATAAGTTACTCAGAATAGAATAAAAAAACAATTTGATGTCTGATTTGTTGAACTTGAAGAGAGAAAAAAAGAGACCTGGTCTGGTCTCTGATTACACTCATTCTGTATAGCAAAAACAGTTCAATGCTTAAGACACCACGATGATGAAGTTTGTTTTTCCCCAGCCGTCCATCATTTATCTGATAGCCCACACTTCATTTGCATAGACTCGATGTAATGAGCGTAATACAGATGCAGAGCTCACATGTCAGTTTAAGTCAGGAGTTAAAGGTGACACAGTCAATCACAAAGATGTACATTCACAAGTGTGGCAGAAGTACTGTGTTTGTGTGGGACGATACCCACTGTCTGCTGAGACACTGTAAATACCACATTATGAATGACAGACAATCCAAGTGTCCATCACCACACGAGCGAATATGACAAGTTGTAACCCGTGCATAGGTAATTTAATGGGTGAATATCACAGATTTGAGGGATTGAGAAGACATTTCACCTGAAGTAAAAGGGTTAGTGGTTTGTTCTTAGGCTTACACTGTTGTTCACCCTTCTTGCCAGTAACTGTTTATTAAAATGTTTTGTTAATGTTATAACCAAAAATCGTGTGTAGATAGTTTTAACACTTTGACTCTTACTAATTTGAACGTGTTTGTCTTAAACCCCTAAATTTGGAACCATGTACATTTTGGTTGTCTTTACTTTCCAAATAAAGTTTGGACTTTTATAAAGTGTGTTATTGTTCAAAGAAAACCAAAGAAACAGGCTTTTTCTTTCATTTTTAGGCTGCATCTGTCCATCACTGAAACATGTTTTAAATGGGCCCAGGAGAGTTCTTTTTAGACTTTGTGTATTTGACTTGATACAGAAGTCTCTGCTATAACTTACATTATGGTACAATTTATACAACAAACAGCTAGAAAATTGGAAAAATGTATTAAAAAAAAAAGATAATTTCGCGTTAATTAGTGAACTTATTTGCTTAATTAAAATTGTACTTTTGCTCTTTTGTGGGTGTAGACTGACAGCACTGATGGACAATCTCTGACCCAGATTTTGAGGCATATGCTGATTGTTTTTATTAATTACAATACTATTATATTTTAACCACTAGAGGGTAATTAACATCTGATTACTGTCAGTTTTGGGTGGTTAATTGGCAAACTCCAAATGGATGGATATCTGTTGTAAACACATACAAGTACCGTATTTTTCAGACTATAAAGTGCACTGGATTATAAGGCGCAGTATCAAATAATATGTCAGTTGCTGTCATTGTCCACACATAAGGCGCATCAGATTATAAGGCGCAATAAGCGAACGAGTTATAACTCGCGCACGCTTTGCCATAAGGCTGGCACACGGGTTATGACTCGTGCGTATTAATATCTTGTGTACATGCCTTATAATTCGTTCCCACGCTTATTATTTTATATTCACCACGTCCCTTCTACGGCTCCGTACAGTAGCCCTATATTACTCCTCCTGACTCGCGGAATAATATGTCATTGGGCGTAATGTGTACAGCATAAAATCGGTTCGAGGTTAGTAAACACAACCAAAGGTCATACATAAGGTGCACTGGATTATAACACGCACTGTTGATTTTTGAGAAAATGTACTGATTTTAGATGCGCCTTATAGTCCTAAAAATACGGTATCTGATCCTATAGGGCAAACATCTTATAAATCCCCCAAACTCTGGGATTAGATATAAACTTCATATTGGTTAGGTACTTGTATTATTTCAATTAATGTTATTAATTCAAATGTAATTTCTATTAATCAAACCAGTTACAATTTAAAGTTCAGTGAATGAATTTACGTTGGCTATTAGACAGGTAGATGTCTGTGATGTAAAACATTATAATTATATAAAACACCTTTTCCCATAGATGAACGTAAAAGGCTGAGGAGGCTGGATAGTTCTGCTGCTGCACCATAGAGGGAGTTTAGAAAGGGTTCAGTTAAGTTGAATCTAGTTGAATTTATTCTTAATTTTGCTTAAACCCATCAGTAACGTTCACATATGCACTATTACAAATATGTCAGCACCTCTTTATAATGACAACACTTTTAATAGCTGTAAAGGTGCATTGGGTAACTTTTGCCACTGCTTTTATCCATGGAGAAATTATTGGTTTGTCTGAAATGTTTCACAGTATGGCATTAAAACTTTCTATCATCATGGGGACCAAACCAGGCCAAATTACAGGTCAGATCTGTGGAAAGGCAACCCTGGTGGAAGTCAGAATGGTTGTAATTTTGAGCAAACTGCCTGTAATTGAATGCATGTAAGTAGATCTGTTTAATGTCATATTGTGGAACATTTGAAGCAAAGCAAAGGCTTATCCCTAGAAACAAGCAGGTGACAGACCTCCAACTGAAAAGATACATAGTGCACATTTAATAAAGCATGAACAAAGACTTAGACAAAGGCAAATAGAAGTAGAAAATAATGATTTAGGCTTAGAAACTACTTAATTAAGGGGTTAAGAGTTAGCATTAAGTAAGCCTGACTCATGTTTAGTAAAGCATTTTAGTTTATTAAAGCTTTATTAAAGTGTGGTCATCATAAAGTGTTACCAATATGTCCTTGAAAAAAATGAAATTGCTCCTACACTGGAATCCATTTCTTATTTATCCAAAAACAACATCAAAACTCATTACTATTCTGCACACACTTGTTGCTAGCATTCCTCACTAATACTACTTGCTATGTGAACCCATGAGGCACTGTGGAGAAGGACGCCATTAAAAGTCACCGTAGCTTCTGAGTGGCTGAAATAGAGCTGACCTATTGAGTGGCTGTTCTTACACCACTTTCGTCTGCCTTTACCTGGGAGAGAAAGAGCTCCATGCACACTACAATGAATTCTTCTGGGCCCCCTCCACTGCTCACTTGAATCTTTAATGACATAGTGATGATGGAGTCTTCTTGACCTCCCTCTCCCCCCAAACACACATCTTAAAGTGCATGTATATGGCAAGTTACTCTACTAAATTCACTGAAACGTAGTTAAAAATACATTTGAACTATGTTAAAATCAATTTGAACTATGTTTTAATTTTACAAAAATCTTTCATTTTGGAGGAGTACATAATTTTCCTTTCTAATGTATGCATATGTAGAGGGAATTCAATGATTGTTTCCTTGTAACCATAATGTTAACAAGTAGTTTTAACAAGAAAAACAAATAATAATTGAATGGTAAATGCCACTCAAAGTATTTTACACCAAGGAACTACTCACCCATTCGCATACACACTCACAGCAGACAGAGGTTGGGTTAAGTGCCTTGCCCAAGGACACAACAGCAGTATTATGTACTATGTGAGCTGGAATTGCACCTCCAACCTGTGGATCAGTGGATCTGACCACTTAACCAATGATGTTTATGTCAAGAGCGGGAGTCACCAGTCAACCTTTGGATCAATGCACTGCGACATTGTGGATTCTACCAACACTCTGCCAACTGAGTCACTAATTGAAGATTTAAACAGAAACATTGTGTGTGAATTGCCTTTTTTCACTTTAGATGGATTTTTTTGTTGATGACATATTGGTTTACAGGTATTCAGCACTACTTCCTGTATTTTGGTACTTTTCTTTTCAGCTTTTTTCATACAAACTGCCACTTAACAGGTGTATAACTATGAAACATATTTCCCACAGTTACTTTCCCACCAAACTAATTAGAAAAACATGAAAACCTGCCACATGCACTTTAGTTCAGAATCATTCAACTTCCAACTTTTTTTTATTTTTTTTTTACTTCCTACAGATTGGTGACTTCCACTCAGTTCAACCTGTAGACAATGAAGCTCGGTCCTGCCCATCGTAGGGGTAACGTCGGTTTCGTATTGTATGCACTGAAAGCCTGTGGTTATTCATTGGCTGTGCGTTAAAGAGTTGACCTCCGAGTTACACTGACAGACACTAGGGGCCATTGTTTAGCCCCTGACTCGTATCTGATCTCCCTGTAATGAACTGAGCGCCCCAGCCAAAATTTACAACCTTCATCCTTTTATTCTCGTCTTCATTTTTAGTGCCCCTTTTTCACTACATACAAGATTTTAAATACATCTCCTCCCTCAAAGGCTCTTATAGTTAACTATAACAAAAGCTGACAATATGAGATGGGTCATTAATTTCCTCTCAATGGGTGCCACTTGTTTTCCCGTCGACTTTGGGTTTTGCGTTTTGTTCACCTGCTCTATAGGGAAATGTGGGCACTTAAGTCCATAGGGTTTCTATTGCCACATACATGCATGTGAGTAGGCCTGGGTCCTAAATGGATAGCCTCCCACTGTTGCCGTAATGGGGACTTAAACGCTTTACGGCTTTTAATCATTATCTCCCACAGCCTAGTAAACACAGAGTTAGCATGGGAATTTCTAGCTGATGCATTTGTACTTTTTGCGGGTTAATATGTATGTTTCAAAAACTGACATTTTTATAGGGCAATTTGAAGAGTTCCTTTGCAAAACTGAATTTTGTCATGTGAAAAACAAACAAAATACAAAAAAAGCAATTCAGGGCACTAAAAATATGTATTGTATAATCATTGTTTCACTCAACAAAGCTGTCCGCATTTTCAAATGATTTCTTCATTTTGTTTTTGATTGTGAAGTTTGAAATAGGACTGCCAAAATGACATGTGCACGAAATGTGAAATTTATTTTGCAAATGTACCATTATTGTCATATTATTCCTGCAAACAAAAGATTCAAAACTTTATACTTTGGCTTATAATTTAATACTGGCATTGCATAAAATTTGCATATTCCAGATGAAAAAAGTTTTGGTGTTTGATTATTATATTACTGTATAAACTAGTCAATTCAGGACCCACATTCTTACTATTATTTTTGCAATAGCAAAAAAAGCAGTTTCTTTTCCCCCAGTAACTATATTTTACAGTTGTATTTGAAGCAGGATTTGTGTTAAGTGCACACGGACCTGCTGTAATAAATCCCCTCCTTGAAGTGTGTGTGTTGGTGTGCGTGTGTGTGCTTCTGTGTGAGTGTGCGTCTGTGTGTGTGTGAGAGATATCCAAGCTAAATTGTTTCCTCCAGGCTTTGAGAGGTGGGCATTCAACAGCCTGCCAAAAGAGCTATAGGCGATAATTAAATGATTCCACGCTTGAAAGGAGAGGGAAACACAGCCACACACTGAGAAAGAAGGGAGAGAGAGACTGACTACAGAACAACGGAAAGAACTGGACCCGAGTGAGAAAAAGACAAACAGAATGATAGATTTTGAGTGCTTTTTTGCCATAGTGTGGGATAGCATCGCTTTTAGGGGGCCAGCGCTCTGTGAGTCCTGCCCAGTGGATACAGCCAGCGTGTAGAAATGTCATTAATCAGCAGTGTTGGAGAGGTCTGAGACAGGATAAAGCTTGTCAACTGCCAGAATTTGACATGTATTTTTTCCCCATCCAGCTCGCTCTTGTTTCTACAATTTGGCGATGCATTTGGTTGTGATTCATACTTATTTTAATAATCATTATCACAATTCTGTTAAACAAACTACCATCAGGAAAAAAGTGAGTTTGATGTGGACCATTCGTATGCCATCCGCTAATTTTTGCTCATGTGTGACCTGTTGTGACCATAGACTGTATATATAAAGCTGCTGTGTTCCAAATAGGAAATGTTTGGGGGTGCGCTCACTTGACTTCTATTGACGTTATTTTGGAAAATTGTCGACCCTCTCTCTGTACCTGCTGCTAACCCTAACCCTAACCCTAACCCTAACCCTAAGCCTTGTAATTTTTGTCTTAATTTTTTTCACCTACTCTGCATGATGAGTTTTAATTTCACTATTTTGTACATAAATTAATTCCTATTCCTAGCATAGCCTAAAGGCATCATTCTGAACTTCATTTGAGTTGTGACACATATAGCATGTTTTATATATTCTATATTTGTTCATGCTTTATCAAGGTTAATTAAGATGTATTTATGAAAATGTGGTACACATGATTTAACTGCATCTTATATTGCCCCCAATTGGTGAAAAGTTCAAAAGTTTGATTCCTCCCACATCAACCCAAGAACATGCGCCATAATTAAAATCCTCCAGTTCCAGGTCCTGGACAAACCTGGCAACAAGATCAAGGAGATGGGTCTCTGGGCTCCCCATGTGCTCCCCAATTCTCCTGAAAGGATGGGTGAAATGCAGAGAACAATTTCCGTACGGGCATAATAAAAGTACTACACACTGTATCATTTAAAGGGGCACTATGTAACTTGTGGAAGGCCCTTGTTTCCATTGGACATCAACGTTTCAGAGATGAGACAGAAGGAGATCTGAGCTCAGAGACATGAGAAGTGAGTCTCAGCAGATCTGACTATGTAGTACTGTAATACTGTTACCTCACTGCTCTTTTATTGGGTCTCAACTGTACAGAACCAAATTTTGTAAATAATTTTACTACAAGGTTTATGGTGTCCAGTTGGTCAAATGCTCAGTTCACCCGCCTCTTATTAAAGACCCTGGGGTCTTCTTCCCTCAGGAGAAACTCCAGAACTTTTTTTTAACAATAGAATCTCCGAGATAGATTAATTTAACCCCAATATGGATCATTTAAGCAAAGCCATTGCATATGGGCACAATCAGAAGTCTGTACACTTAGAATCAGACGTATTTGTTTTCAATCGGGCACACACATTTCTAATACAAACCAAGCAGAGAAGGCAGCCCTCTTGTTGGCAGAATCTCTACAGGGTCAGTTCCTGTTTAACATAATGCATGCGAATGAGAGGCTCTCATTAAACCTGCCCCTGCCCGGTAAGTGATTCCACTGCCTCACCATCTAACAAAGACTTTCCCATCACAAATTCTCCAACGCCCTGCTGGGACAAACTGCCTGTATCATCAGATGTTTTGTTTTAGGAATCACAGGGATTAGATTGAAAGTTGAGAATTTGCCACAGTAATTTTGTTCAGCAAAGAAATAACTGTAAAATGGGTATTCAAATAAACTTAAAAAGTTACTTTCATTACACTTTTGGCAACCTCAGACATTTTAACGAATCTTGTTTTCTTTGACAGTTTTTTTTTTTTTTTTTAATCTGCAAAACAGTTTCACTTTAAAGTCATGATGCCCTTATGGGGCTCTCTGTCCGGTCAAGGCGCTAGCTTCTTCAGATTGTAAGGGAAATTGCCCAAGCTGCTCACTGTATTGTTTACTTATATTCAATAATTCTGCATGCTTAATTAAAGTTCAGGAAGATGGTTTTACAGTGGAATAATCAAATAGAAAGTAGAGGAAAGAACCATGGAAAAACATTAATGAATTTTTGACACACATCACAATTCTGCATTCTTATGCGCTTTATATTGCCATCATCACCTTTTCTCTCTTATTCTCCCATATTCAGAAAGCAGGTTTGGTATATGCCCATTTACATCGCCGGGACTGTCACTCAGCCGAAGACTCACAGAGAAATTGTTGCTGCATGTGCCAATTTTTCACGACTTACCATTGAGCGCTCTTGGTTTGACACTGCGAGTTGCTCAGGTTGCTGGGAGTGGAGCAGAAAAAACTCAGGGTCTTTCTGTGCGTGTCTCCCGGTGACAGTATGTGCTGCATACTAATGTGCCAGGAGTCTCAGGGGGACGAGATGAGGAAGTCCTCTCCCATTACTCAGTGCCCACCAGCTGGGCAGGGGCAAGGGCTACAGCAGCCAGACAGATGGTACTGTCACCCCCTGCTCACACATGCACACAATGGAGAACAGTACTGAGGAGGAAGTCATTAGCCGGGGAGAGCAGGAACCCTTCTCCACCACTGAGGTAGGGGCTCTCAAAAATGGAGGTGAAAAAATGGTTTCATCCTAAATGGTTTTGCTGAGGAAATCTGTCATGGTTGGAGTAATTGCCCTAAAATGATCCGTCATCACCCACTGCATTAAGGCCAGAAGAACTACACAGTTGGTCGGGGAGCAAAACCTGCTCAGCACTCGCTAAAGTAGGAGGTTCATACAGTATTTAGAACAGTAAAAGAAGAATCAGTTACTAGATGATGTCATTATGCTACAATAAAAGTCTGCCACTTTTTTATTTCAACTCTGTATTTATTTAATATCACTTAAACTATATGTTCTTATAACAAACATTTATACTGTTAAACTGATTTAGTTTTAAACATTACATTGGGAAAGTTTGTTTTAAACAATCTAGGACACATTATCATCACCATTTTTACTGTCTTGAAAATGAGAATAAAAGTTCAACAGTTTGCAGCTGTCCTAACATATTCCTTCCTGTTCTTAGCATCCTAATTTTTCATTGCAGCGAGTTTATAAACAATTTCAAACTTTCAGAGACCAGAGTGAAGATTTGCTGTCAAGTCATTGCCAACTAGTACAAACTAGCACCATTCTAATAGCTCACCTTCTTGGTTCACAGTTGATAAAATGCTTTATAATTAGATTTAAACAAGACACATTGGTCTTATTTGGACTATAATTTTACAATATATACAAATTTGCCTTTATTGCAGAAAAAAGCCCACAGCCCCATTAGTATAAATGTCACAAAGGCATCTCCCAGTAACCACCATTCATAGACATTCATTCACCTTCTTCCACTTTATCCATCACATACTTTTTTCACAAATTTTCAAAAAAGAAAAAAAAAAAAAAAAGAAGCA
>KN506120.1:10364-23771 GCA_000787155.1 Scartelaos histophorus
AAGCACTGTTTATCCGTGAGGTGGTGCTGGATTGTTTAATCAGTAAGAGAAGAGTGGGTCAACATCCTCGGGTCTTAAATTGTAGCTCATTGTGCTTGGTGGCTGCACGCTGTTGAATGAGAAAACAAAGGGGGAGGAGAGCCATAATTGCACTTTAACTGCTGCTATTGGACTAATATTTGTCCAAGTGGTGAAAAGAGGCATTAGTCACATTGATTAAGAGTCATTAACAGACTGTTTGGTGGTCTGCTGGTATGTTACACAAATGCAGAGCTATACTGAAGACACCCACATGGAAACAGAAGGGACTGTGCCTCACATTTTGGCAGTTTAAATCCATGTATAATAAAATAAAATCACTGTATTTTCTTTCTTACTTTTTTCATCTTGCTAAACAATAAACCATATATGTATTTTGCAAGAAACTTCAATTCATTTACTATGAACCCTGAATTGAAACAAGTGTTATGGGAGGTTAGACTTCCCACTTTACTATAAAACACATTTAAAATAAAATTGAGATTTTTACAAAAACATTTACACACATTGTACCAATTTGGTAATTTTTTGGTTTAAAATTTTACATCACACAAGATAATTTCATAACTGTTACTTAATGTGTCATCTAATGTACACATAAATTATCTGATTTATCTGAAGGCAAATTTAAGAAAGAAATGTTGAAATCATGTTTAAAGCATCATAAAAAAAATTATAATCCCACCAAATTATTTCAAAATTCGTGTTGAAATCATGTTTAACGCATCAGAAAAAAAAAATAAAAATAATCCCACCAATTTATTTCAAAATTCGAGAATCATAAAAATCTGTCATACGCACTTTAAAAATGATTATTGTACCTTGAGAAATTCAGTATATCTGCTGTATTTGTTAATCTATCTTTTGTTTTCTACTAAAAACTATTTGTTACAGTTGATACTAAAAGTAGATTACTGATTCAGATTAATCCCATGTCCTTATTCACCATTTATCTCAGTTTTATGACTCTGTATTTGGTTGAGACATACAAGTTTATGTTAAGCGCCAAAACAGTCAGCCTGTTGGAATGCAAAATGTTCTGAACACATTGGTGATAGATTGCATCAGAATATTCTTCCCCAACTTTACTATGCAGCTTTAAATGTAAAGTGAGGTTACAATGCTTTGGGCACAGAGGTCCATAAAGCACTGCACACACTGACATCTCGGTCAGTGTATATTACATAATGTGAACCGTTATGTATACTGAAATAGAATGGTTGTCTTGCAATGCTTACAACACTTGTATACTTATCGTATAGTCCCACTTTGTTTATTTGACTTTTTCTGGTTTAAATTTAACTGAAAACACTGTATGACAAATTATACAAAATCAGAACATTTAAATTATTTCACAGTTCATATCCAAATCGACTAATGTGTCATTCAGCTTATTCCTAATCATGGTTGACTAAATTCCATAACAGTCTCTAGTCTCATTGGTAATAGGTAATATTGTTAATGTTAAAAGAAAAAAAAAAGATTGGCTCCAATGTTAAACCTTGAGGCACACCTTTAGAAATATCCAGCTAAGAGGCATTGTGTTTCAACAAGAAAGTAAAAGCCTGTGTGTCGAAGGCCCTTTCACACTATTTTGTAGAAGAGAGCCATGCAAGGCAACACTAGAAATACATTTATACTCCAAAAGAAAGACAAAAAAATATCTCACAACCCTTACAGTGCTAGCAAGAGTTCTTCACACTACATCTCCATTCAACTCAATTCCTAATCACTTATTCCCTGTCTTTGCTGTAAGGTCAAGCCCGTGTCATGTAAAGTTGTCAGTCCTCTTCCGAAGTTTGTGTTGACACTTTGTATGAGTTTGTTAACTTCTTGATATTACGGCGCACACATTGGACAGGTGTTCTTGTGTCCACTGCACCAATCCCCCCAGCTGCAAGCCGCATATGCAGACACACGCCGGCCCACCACCTCCGCACTCTCCCAAACAGACGCTCAAATAGACACGCAGTCTGTCATATTTGCTGCCGGTAAACAAGTGCGCAGAGCCTGTTAAAACCCCGGCAAGCTGAGCAAACCCTAGACAACCGTGTGCTTAATGAAGTGGGCCCGCCTCCCAGCACTAACATCTCATCATCACTTGGACTTGAACAAACCACTCAGCTGCTAATTGGCCCGAGCCGCATGGAACTGCTGTGAGGAATGCGAGCCCCCCCCCCTTACCTCCGCTGTTGCTTCTCGGAGGCTTGACAGACAGCAGTAAGACAGACCAGCTATGTTAGTGAGGGTTTGCAAAGATACGCGACAGTCTGGTCTTCTGTCAGAAAGCACACGTGTACATCGCTGTTGGTCACTAATCCTTAAGGCTACTTCTGGTCTTACCATGATGCAGAAAAACACTAGCCTCAAAGCATAAATATGTCATGTTTTGAACCTTTCTGTCTCATTCTAGATTCATCGGAAATACTTTATCATTTTAAATCAACTAACCAGCATGTGTGATTTTCTTGACTCGGTTCTAATTTTCATGATAACCCCAAAGCATGACTCAGGCCTTTATGATAAGAGGCTGTTATACAATAATGAATACAGTGGTGTAATCTAAAAACTGCCACCAAGCAACTCTATGGGCATTTTCATCCTAAATCAAATCAGTTTGACATTTTCTGTGGTCACAACATATTGTCATCTCTCACCATCCTCATGCAAGTAAAGTTGAGTTGTTATGCAAGTATGAAAAGCTTATACTTATATTCCTTAAAGAACACATATTGTACTTGTGTCTGCTATACAGCTATGATCTATAACACGACGGATCATTATGTTATAATTTGGGAGCGAGCAGTGAATTTTTCTTTTCATTTCTACCAAAAAATGACTATGCAATGCTGCGGAATCCTACGTGTATCGCTGATTAAGGGAATAAAATTGGAGTGAAGTAAGTGCAGAGCAGTGGGCGTATGCCGATGAAAACAGCATTGATTGGCAAAATGATGTCTTGAAAGTTACGCTATTAAAGATTGCACAAACATGTACGAATCACTGTGAGTAAATGGTGAGGGGAAACAACTAGAACATGGTTAAAAGCTTTAAAAGGTTGATCATAGGTCTGCTTAAACCTTATAGTCGATACTGTGTCAATTACTTTTTCTTGATAGTTGCATAAGATGAGATTTATAGCAATGTAACATAGGGAATATAAAAGTATTTGACAGTATTTTTCTTTTTTTTTTTCAAAATACAAGATGGCCATTCTCCTAAATACATACATTCAGTAAGTCAACTTTCCAGAACATATCAGTCATTTAAGTTTTCCCAATTTCCTTCAACTTTTTCAATATTAAGCTGTATTTCATTTCGAGGATGAGCTGGTGGCTAGCTCTGGTGCTGCCGTTGTGCAGATTTGGTACACACAAATAAAGCCATCACTTCCTGTGTGCTGGAGGATTTGGCCTGACATAAGCAAGCAGACAGCAGGTGTTTAGATTAGCCAATGCAAAGATTCATAAACTGGCCCTAAGCTGAATTTTATTGTTCATAAACAAACAGTTTTATGAGAAATGTTGCAGGTTTCATCTCCAAACTATACCATTGAATTACATCACATATACTTATGATTTTAAACTTCCAGCCAGGTTACAATCATTTATTTGTGTTCTTAATTCCACATAGATCTTCCAACACGCATCTTACATCGATGTACTCTCCAAATGTGGCTTTCCTCACATTTTCTGGAAGTATTCGTTGTAGTAGCAGTAATCTTTGTAGAAACAATGTACATACTTTTAGATTTTGTTTAATGCTGTGTTTTAAAGTAAACATCGTCTTTGCTTCGTAGTTGTTAAGCGCTTTCATGTACAAGCACTCTCAACAGTTGGTGGTTCAATTTACGCTATATACATTGTACACTGCGGTTGTGTCCTTCAGCAAGACACTCCACCCACCTTGCACTCAGAGGCCAAAAAAATTGCACTTATATGGAATCTAATAAGTTTCTTGTTGGCGAGTAAATGACTTTTTAAGGCATGAATTGTCCACGAGACCCACCTGATCGCCGAGTGATGATTGGACGAGGTCTAGTTTTAAAGAGGAAGTTGACAGAGCTTAAGAATGGGAAGCACACCCGCCTGGCTCGTGCACGTAGTCTGAGTACACAGACAGTACATCTCAGCTCTAAGTTCACGCATCAGTTTTGCGTATGTGTACCAGATGTTTTTCGAAAGGGTGTGCTAATATTTACATGTGGACTTTAATAATACTGTGACGCTTTTCTGAAGTGCGTAGCTCATAGCTGGGATTTTGTACAGGGTATTGGGTTACTTAGTCAAGATGACCTTTGAGGGTGTGTTAGCATGGCCACTTCAGACTCTTTATATAACTGGAGGCTACTGTTAAACTTTATATTGCCCATCAGATGTTTAGAAGTACAGTATAACTATGATTGAATGCATTTTTAAATTTCTGTTATTATACTTGTGATAAAGTTATTAAACAAGCACATGTGTTGCATAGGAAGTAACTCTGGACCTTCTGTAAAGCTATATAAAAATAAACTATAGGCTATTGGACAGGAAGAGCCTGGACTACGCAGAGAAAATCTATGATGACTCATTGGACCAACCATTGTTTTTAGATGAAACACCACATTTTGGGCCATCGTGTTGCTTATGATTATCTACGTATGTAAACTAATGACCTAATTCTACATCATTTCTTTCTTGACATAGAGTAAAAATGATGACCAACTGTCAAGCTCAGGTGTGTGCCACTCAACCTGTTGGTTAGAATAACAAATTTAAAACTCATTACGGGCTAATTACAATAGCAATGTATTAGCAAGATGAAAGGGAATGTACCCCCCTTCCCCTCCCCCTCCTTCCCTCCCTCTCACTGCAGTTAATAGGTGATTAAGCTATGTTGCAGACAGTGGGCCGCAGGGAGCCAATTGATCTGACCCGCGACCCCTCTCTCTGATGGGGGGGCTGTTTTGGAGGTCAGCCCTGTAAGGGATAGCCTCTTTATCCTCCTCCACAGAGCAGGCTCAAAGCTGGGGGAGGCACCCACGGACTGATGCCTGTTCTCTTGGGTCCCTCCTGCTCCTGTGCTATAGCATCGCATTCATGTGGTCAATATATGAGCTGCACAGCAAACACCTCTGTGCTGTGTGGCCTCATGGCACTTTGACCCCAGCTCAGCCTGGCTTCTCTCAGCTGTAACTTAAGACATAGGGCAGCAATATGTGCATGCAGGCTATAGAGTATTCACGGGATGCCCAAGTGAATTCATAACTTTTTAGGTCAGTTGTTGCTACATAATCTACAAAATCACACTTTTTAAATTGTAAAATAGGTAGTATGTAACAAATAGTTTATTAAGAATGATTCAGGTTTAGTAACTTACTAATTGATTCTAACCCTTTATTAAAATCAATTCTTAATAAGATATTAATAGTTATTTTTAATAATGATAGTAATAGTCTTAATAGTCTTTCTTCATGCTTCATTAAAGCCAATTAAGTTGTAGTCATGACAAAGTGTGAAAAACTGCTAAGCCAAGTAACTACTGCTAATGATGTTCTTATAGAGAAAGCTATTACCTCTATTAGCATTTGGGTTAACATGCTAATTAATCCATCATTGATATTAAGATTTGGTTCTTATGTGAACCATGTTGGCTAACATTAGCTCATCATTAGCTTGCTACATCTGCATCTAGATGCAGGTTGATTTTTATAACAGTATTGTTAGATATACCGTATTTTTCAGACTATAAGGTGCATCTAAAATTATTACATTTTCTCAAAAATCCACAGTGGCCTTATAATCCAGTGGCCTTATGTATGACCTTTGGTTGTGTTTACTAACCTCAAACCGATTTTATGTTGTCCACATTACGGCTAATAACGTATTACTCTGCGAGTCAGGAGGAGTAATATGTTGGCCACATACAGGGCGACTGTGCAACATACCGGTAGTTCTGCCGTGTGCTGTACAAGGACCCAAAATGCACCTGTTAAGAGACATGCACCATGCAGATTTCAGGTTTTGTATTTTGTTTTGTTTTTAATATTTTCAATGTCACTTTTACAAACTATAACATTTTTTTAAGGGACAACATCTTTTTAGTAGACACATGACATCATGTTACTTTGAAAGATTTGTCTCATGCAGTATTTGTTGGCATCCTGTCAGTTCTCAAGTGCTGATCCCTGTGTATCTCAGAGGGATTTGGAGCTGGGAGGACGCTGTAATGCCACTTGTCTTTGAGCATTCCCTTGAAGTCAGCACTATTGCATTAAGCTTTTGGTCTTCCTTGGGGCACCTTTTCATCAGGGCCCCCTCTCTCACACACACACACACACACACACACACACACACATCCCTTCACTCCCACTCCCCCTTTAAAGTCCACCTATTGTCTTTAACAGCATTATAACGGTATCATTCCGCTCCTGCTGAGAGCCACAAAGACAAGAAACACCAAATCCTAGAACATAGCAATCAGTGTGTGTGTCTGTGTGTGTGGTGTTCTTGAAAGCAATGCTAATGGGGCCTAAGACGCATTAAAAGTGACCCCAAACTGTAACAAAAGAGTTAATAATCCGTTTAGAAAACAATCAGATCTGTAGCCATGAGAAATGCCCCCCGCTAAGTCTTTCTGTAAAGGAGGAGGAGGTGGGAACTTGGTGTTTTTTTCAGTCAGCAGTCTTGTAGAACATGGCTTGTTTTCATCGCGTGCTCTATAGGGAATGATGGAACAGTATTTAATGGCCAGTTCCTAACTCTGTGGAGCCAATGAAAAGCAGCTTGGTTAAATTTTACAAGTGTTTTGCGACTTATTCAAAGAGGATTCAAAGTGACCCTTATGAGGGAGGTCAGGGTTGGTTAGCGGGCGCTTTCCACTGTAAATGGGGCCCCAATGGAGCCTTTAAAAAAACGATTAACAAACAAACGCTGGCACGCCCGTTAATTGCTAATGATGGGGCTTTGTCTAGTGTTTCCCCTCCAGGTTAAATCTTCTCCAAAGGTTTGATCCCAAGGCCAAAGGGGACATGTGCTGTCATCTGGTGCTAAAGGGCACGCAGGCTGGATCTCCATTACCTCTTTTAATCACTGCTATCACAATGGCATAATTAAAGCAGAGAAGTCCATTTGTGATTGCAGCATCTCTGAGGTCACTGACAAGAGCAGCCATTGAAGAACGAAATATGCTGATCCCTACAGAGACAATACTTCAGCATGATTCACATTTGTTTTTATGTGACTGTTTTATGTATTTATTTTGCCATGATAAATTTTGCTCCAACCTTTGTTTTATACTTCTTACACAAGCAAACTAATACACATTTATGCAACATGTCAAGGCTAAATGAAATATATTTTACAAATATTGGGACCTTTCCTATATCATTTTTTTTTAACGCTAAATAGATCCAACACAATCAATATGATATGATTTAAGAAATTTCCTGAGCCATTTTTAGATGATCAAATTATTTATATTGTTATGTTGTTATAATATATTTAAAGATTAAAAATCATTCCAACAATGCATACCTCATGACAGTTTAATAACACATTAAAATAAAAGGGTTAACAATAATTGATAACAAATTTTGTGACACAGTTATTCATCTTGTAATGACACTAGCTGCGTATGAATCTTTTTTAACTATAAATGCATGCATAAATTTTGTTTTTTTGTGTTTTTTCACTGTGTAAATTAAGAAAAGACCTGAATAAAGGCCAGAATCTAATATGTCAAAGATGTTTTAGAAAGTCATTGACAAGTCTGTGCCATTTGCAACACATGATCTACCATTGGCACATCCAACATGCTTTATTTAACTTTATTCCATTAGCCCATAATCCCTTCTTAGTTGATCTGTGTGCAAACAAGTGCAAACACTAATATAATACCACATGTTCTGGGAGTCCATTTTCATTTACCCTGCGCCAATTCCCCTTTGCCTCTCCACCACCGTGCAGCCACCATCTTCAGTAGTAGCACTCTTATTTCAATGCTTCCTGCCTGTATAAGTTATTCCTTTGTCTAGCCTGGGCTAATAGCAGCGAATGGGATTCAAATAGAGTCAAGCTGCCTCCTGAGATCCCCTCAATCGTAGCGTCACCGTAAAGAGGGGAGGTCTGGGGCCAGTCTAAATATTTGGTAGTCTTAGCAGGTTCATGTTAAAACACACACACACACACACACACACACTCTCACACACACAGTGACTGAATGCACAAGCGGGCTGCGTGGCTGTGAAGTTGAATGGCATAGCTTAAAGCCTTCCTCCCCCCTTATCCATGACTCTCTCTCTCTCGCATGCTCTTTCTCTTTCTCTCGCTCTCTCCCTCTAAACCGCCAAACCATTCTACCCCTCTTTTTTTCCA
The DNA here is from genome assembly GCA_000787155.1 of Scartelaos histophorus. Taxonomy (NCBI): domain Eukaryota; kingdom Metazoa; phylum Chordata; class Actinopteri; order Gobiiformes; family Gobiidae; genus Scartelaos; species Scartelaos histophorus. The sequence continues at coordinate 18,761 of KN506120.1, forward strand.
GCTCAGAGGAATTCATTAACTGCCTGTCCGTAGAGACACTATGGAAATCAGGTTAGCTACAAAGGCAGCGAGAGAGGCAGGCGGGGAGGATGGAGCAGAGGAGGGCCGCCGCTGCTCAATGGGCCTATATTATCCTATTAGATGGTGGATATGTCTCGTTTCCCTCCCCTGTCATGAGAAAAACATTAATTTTAAGTGAGAAGAGAGGGGAGAGAGAGGGAGAAAAACAGAGAGAGAGAGAGGTAGAGAGGGAGGGAAGGAATGGTGAGGGTCTTTAACATTGCTCTTTTATGGAAGGGTCCCCTGGCGTCGTTTACCTTGGCAATGAGAAAGAAGGGAGGCGCTATCCATGAATGCCATTTAAAATGCCATGGAGATTAAGCATCCTCTCTGCGTAACTCACACAAACATTCACACGCACACACCGTGCTTTTTGGGGACATCACATTGACTTCATTTTTTGCAAAGAGATCTACATTACCCATATATTAACTTCAAATCATAGAGGTATTATTTTTGTTTTGTCCAAATTATGTGGATGTGTATAGAGATTTCCGTCCGCACAATGTGATAAATACACACCCATGCATACAGAGGGGTGCGTCATAATGTGTGTGCGTTTAGAAAGGGGAAAAATAGCTTTGAGATTCATGAGTAAAGCCCTCTATGGTTCCAGCGCATGAGGGAGAAGGGGAGAGCGGAGAGAGGGACCAGCGCTGAGCCAGAGTGGGTTTTAAATGGTGTAATTAAATCATTAGACACACACATACACACATGCACAAACACCCCCATCCTTCCTCTTCCCCCTCCTCTCTCTCTTCTTCGATCCTCTCCATCAGGGGCTGTGCGGTGAAATGATGAATCTGTATTTATGGAAGAGGAGTAATTACATGGCTAACCTCTGAGGAAACCCAGGAGGACCAAAGGGTGAGGGAGGGGGCGCAGGGTGCTCAACCTCATTAGCACTGCCACCGCCCCATACGTGTGTGTCAAGTCTACAGTGTGTGTGTGAGAGAGAGATAGGATACTGATTTCATATTTACAGCTATTGATGAGTTATATCAATCTGCATTATGCTCTCTTCATGTGGGTTTAATGTTGACCTTAAAAGGATAAATGGCTTTCAGATTTTTCAGTAATAAAATGACAAGCTGTCATTGTGCCTATTCTGCTAAAAGAAAATAGCAAAATAAGAAAATGAACACCAGAAAGGATTGATCTGAATGTTCATAAAACGTTAAACAAATTTAAATCTTAACGTTGACCCTAAAAAGTAATAATGTGTGATGTTCCTAAGTTGTTTTTTTTCACATTGCTCATTATGAAATGGTTAGGTTATTTATATATTTTTTGTTTATTAAAAGTTGCCTTGTGAAATTATTTTACTGATTGATGCATCATTTGAGATAGACTAACAAGGGACTTTCTAGGCTGTTAAGCTCGTAGTTCTGACATATTGTGTAATTATGAGATCGCTTTTCATCGCAGCTGCTGTAATAGGCCTGACACAAATGCGCCACAGTCTAAAACAAACGCGTTCCAATATGTCCATCTCCGAGGCTCCAGAGTACAGTAGTCCATTCTTCTGCACTAACATCTGTCAGTTTCCACTCCACGGCCCCGCGTGGCTCTCATCTCCGCGGTCTCTTATCCTCGTCAATCTCTGTCATTACCTGCAGCCTCCAAATATGCATCAGTGACTTCCGCCGATAATCGCGGCCGCTCCTCTGGGTCTGACCGACCATATCGATGCCCCCGGCCCATCTGCTGGCCACAAGCTTACAGGCTGTACACACACACACACAGGTATCATTTATGGTAATGTGTGCAGCCAATAGTATATAGTAGGCTTATGTAAGTGTTTGCTGCGTAATTAATCCATTATTTACAATAATAAATAAGAGTGACCACAGTGCGGACGCAGCGCACACTTCACAGGTTTCAGTTCTGTAGACACACGCACACGTGAGATCACAAACACGCGCACGAGCATTAGCGCGCGCACACACACAGTCGACCCGGGCTAACCAATGCACTAATCGCCTGCCCCGGGCATAGGAGGAGCCTGGTGCTTAAGTAGGCTGCCAATCAGTCAGTCAGCTCCACATCCAGCAGCTCCCACGGCCAGAAGCACGCACCACTCTGCGCGCACAAGGGGACAAGGGAGGCTGACACTTTCTGAAAGAACTCTGGTGATTTAACCAGCCTCGTTGACTTCGCTTCTTGGGAATTGCTTCTTTGTGACTTTGCCTTTTTGGAAACGGCTTGCTTTTGGACATGTCTTTCCCTCAACTGGGATACCCCCAGTTTCTCGGTGCTTCCTCTCACGAGATGTACACCGGAGAGCGCCCGGCGTCTGCCCGGGAAGGAAGTGCAGATAGCGGCGTGAGCTCGCCTAACAACGCCGTAGCAGCTGCTGCCGCGGTGGGCTCTATGCTGGGAATGTACGCAAGTCCTTGGGCGCCTCACAACTACAGTGCCTTTCTTCCGTACAGCGGCAACACGGACCTCGCGCTGCTTTCACAGATGGTGAGTTTACTCACTGATGGGTCAGATGTGACAGTAAACAGTCAATACAGCTTATGCACCACTCGTGCATACCTGTGCGTAAAACTCTGGAATGCCTTTGGCACAACGCGCCTTTGGAAAGTGTGCCTTGAAAATTGAAATTTAATCTAGCCTGTTTTGAAATTCGCTTAATTCGTTTTTGATCTTTCAGTTTAACATTTCACAACATTTTTCAAAATATATTTAATGCTTTAATACTGTCCAATTTATTTCCCGTAATTAATTTGATATATTTTCAAAATCACAATAAACTTTGTGGATTTAAACTCTTTTCAATTACAACGGAACATATGGGAATATAAAACATACCAAATACATAATTAATTAATTAGATATAAATGTTATGCATCTATTTCCCGTCTATTATAGGTTAATTTCCGTGACTTGTGTATTGATAACGAGTTAAGCATGCTACGTTACTTTTACACATTTAAAATCAGTGACTCAACAAGTTGTGTGTCTCGGTCCAGGGCTCTCAGTATGACCTGAAGGACAGCCCAGGCGCGCACCCTGCCTCGCTCCCCGTGCACGCGGCTCAGGGCTTCTATCCTTACGGCCAGTACCCGTACGCGGACCCCAGCAGAACCAAGACCGCAACACGTGAGACCACCAGCACGCTGAAGGCCTGGCTCCAGGAGCACCAGAAGAACCCCTACCCCACTAAAGGAGAGAAGATCATGTTAGCCATCATCACCAGGATGACCCTCACACAGGTGACACCACACAGCTAGTAGAATGAATTTTCTACTTGATTTGTAACCTTAAGAACAAAAGTAGTATTTCCTGTACATTCGGACCTATATGATTGGATATGGAGATCAAATCAGCTAACTGACGCCTAACTGTCAAATTTGATAGTTAATAGATAAAGTTAATAACGCAGGGAAATATTGTAGGCAAAGGCAAAAATATTCCTTACTGAAACTGTATTGATTCCAGGTATCCACGTGGTTCGCCAACGCTCGGCGGCGTCTGAAGAAGGAGAACAAGGTGACATGGGGGCGCAGTGCCGAGGACCGTGACGGACGCATCTTCAGCAGCGACAACGAGGACGAGCCGGGAAAAACCGGCAGTGATGAGGACGAGGAGATCGATCTGGAGACTGTAGACCTGGAGCGACCGGAAGATCAGCCGCAACGGGGAGCGGACGAAGCACAGGCGGGAGGCCTGAGCAGAGAGGCCTCGGAGAGCAGCAGGACTCAGTCTGGGGAAGGCCTCAGGGCCGAGAGTGGGGCCGCTGTTCCTCATAATAAAGCCGCTCCGGAGCGTTCTCCAAACGCCAACGAGTGCCACAGAGCGCCGCAGAACAAACCCAAAATCTGGTCCCTGGCTGAGACAGCCACGACCCCGGACAGCACACCCAAAGCACCTGCGCACGCAGCACTGGGATCCGCGGGACACCCGGCCTTGCTGCCCGGTCATGGGATTTACACGTGTCATATCGGCAAGCTGCACAATTGGGCCAACTCAGCGTTTCTGAACGCTAATTCATTATTGAACATGAGGTCTCTTTTGGCCACCCCTTCCGCAGCCCACGCGCACCTGCCGCTCCATAGCGCGGTAACGGCTGCGCGCCATGACGCACGAGTGACAGCACGGGGGCCAGGCACTTCAGGCACAGAGGACGACAGTGATGTGGAGTCATCAGGAAGCTTCAGCCCAAAAAGAGACGGTAGGTTATGAAACGCCTTTTAATATAATTGTTTATAGCGCTTAATGTTTATTTCTGTAAAATCCACGTGAATTCATGAGTTGATCTTTTTTTTTCTCTCTCTCTCTCTCAGACGAAGAGAGTGACCACAGACCCGACTCAGTCAAATCCTCGTTTCAGTTGATCACTGACAGGTGAGTGTGAAATCTATTTGCTTGAGGACATGCGCTCTCTTCTCTGGTCGCTGTTCCAGCTGACTGCAGCCACATAAATCATGTGATTGAGTCTCACTTTAACGCTCCATCACACTCGCATAGATTCATCCCGGGGGCCACATAAGCGCAGATATCACCTGTGTTATAAAAATAATGAGCTGCCATTTATTCACGCCCACTGCAGAGCATCTAATGTGAGTCACTGTGAACATCGCTGAGAGCAGCGTTAGCAGTTTGGCGTCAGGGAGACAATGTTTAATTCTCTAATATTTGATTTAAGCCCAGATTAGACACAGTGTAAACAGTGGTCACATGTACATGTTATATTTACATGACCTCTGCTTTTTTTCTTGTTCAGACCTCACCATGGAGCACAGAGAGCCCTGGCAACGACACTATGAGACAACCATGCATACAGAAGAAATAATTTTATTTAACAAGAGCAGTTTATGAAGGATATTTTGTGGCGGGAAACCTGCCCTATAGTATTATTATAATTATTATAATTATTATTATGACTGTTTGGATATATTTCAAAAGTTGTTTTGTCAGATTTGCCTGTGTTCCACTTGTTTGT
>JACN01154952.1:0-11293 GCA_000787155.1 Scartelaos histophorus
ACTTTGGCCCAGTGTTACTTAATTAACCTTTCCGAAAATGTTTAATTAGATCTAAAACAGATTGGACTCATATAAACCCTGAGAAAATGTTAAACTTGAAACTCACAGAATAATTTTTAACACTTTTTGCTGTGTCGTCGTCTGAGGAAGTCCTTATATGGTAACAAAACTATTTCTGATACTAAATGTGACCTGAACTGACACTGAAGTGTAAAATGAACGATTGTACTACAGTGTATATTTATAGTGTTACATGAAGCGACATTAAAGCTAATATTTTACTCATGAATTATTGATCAGGGTGAAACTCAATAGAACTTCAATGGAGTATGTCTGTTTTTACTCTACCAAGAACAAAAGTGCATTTAATTAAAGGGACATTTCCGCAGCCATCTCACATATACAGCAGTGTGGCATAAGATGTATTGTGTTCCTCCGCCTCTCATTTCCTGTCCAGCGTCCAGCTTTAATCAAAATACCTCCCAAAGCCATCTGCTATTTATGTAAACAATCAGAGCTTATCTCCTCCACACAAAAGGGCTGCAGTGTGGTCTGAATCCAGCAACACAATAGCATTTCTGCTTTCGGAATCGCAATCATCTGGTAGAAACTGTTGTGTTTGACAGATACAAATATGAAATCATTATATTAATTTAGAATACAAACACAAACTTAAAAATGTTAAAAACTGATGATTCGATGCTGCTTTCATGTGCATATGGGGAAAGGAAAAAACTATCACAGTTTAAAGTTTCCGTATGTAGCTTTGACTGTTGGGGTCTCCATGGAGATGCTGTTGCCAGGCATGAGCTTTTTCCGCGGATTTGCGGAATTCCGCGTTTTTTTTAATTAATCTGGTGATTCCTGAGATTCATGCAAATCTGCAGTAAAATTTGTGGGAGGGGCCCTTAACCACAGCCCGGACCCAAGCTAAAGCAGCTGAATAAATTAAGTCTGTTTTGACCAAGAAGAATTTACATCAAAGCCACGTGCATTTGTCACAAGCTACAGCTATTCCTTATAAGGCAATCGGTACTTCCGAGGCTTTGATGACGAAGGGAAATCGGCCAATCAGAATTCACGGCGCAGGAAATCCTCACCGTATCGATCGATAGCAAGCGGATACCAAGTTTAGGGATTTGGAATTCTTTCCGGTATGAGTGGACCACACAATGTAGGATACTGCCCAGATAGCAAAAATTATTCACCGCGGATCCGCGATGGAGGTAGCCGAAGATTCACCGCGTATTCGCAGAATGGATCCGCATCGGAGTCCACTTGCTCATCGCACCGGATCTGCTCCTGATCCACAGCACCTTCACCACGGATCCGCTAATTGATAGTTACACATCTAACAAATGTTGTGTTAAAAGTGCGTTCACAGTGTGGATCTAAGATGATTTAGCAGCAGATCCGCTGTGTGACAGCAGCTGCCCTGAGGTTTGGGTTAGCGACAGTCAGAAAGTGAATACGGAACAAATACGCAGCGGATCCGCAAAGCGACTGACTGAATAGATCTACATGTATTTAAATAGACAGTCTGCTGAACAATGCAGTAGTGAATATTAAAACACAGGTTTTAATGATCATGTACAATAAAAATGACTGATTATACATGTATGACCATGTAATGCAATCTTGTCACCCTAAATCCCTTGCTATAAAGCCTCTATGTAATCCCAAAATTAGACTTAATATTTTGCCCAGATTGCACCACAGAGCACCTAAAATCCCAAAATTTTCCGGGTATATAAGCGGCCCCCAAACCCCCGGCCTATTAGTTGTTTGGTCCCACATGTTCAGTGATTTTTTTTCCAAGTCAGGCTCATGTCTGTGTTGTGTGGCCTGGAATGTGTGACATTAAACATATCAAGATTCCTTTTTGGAAGCATTTATTGCTCAAAATGCCTTGAAAAACATTATAATTTTTGAGTCACTTCTCCACAGATCTGACTTATAACTTGGCCCAGTAGCAGTATCTGCTTGTCTCCGTGGAGATATGGAGACAGCCGCCTGCAAATGTATGTGATTTTTTTTTTCCACCAATAGATGGCAGATGTGAAACCTGTTCCCCCTCCCCTCAGCTCGCCTTTGTTCACACTCATGATGCATTCGATTATCAGAGGAGACCGAGCGAGGGATCCGAGATAGAATCCAAGATGGCCCAGTCATATTTATTATTACTACAATTATTTTATTGTTTCAATCACTGGAATTAGTGCAGTACTTTACTGTGTCCGTATCACTGCCTGTGGGTATGGTCGGTGTTGTGGTGAGGCCAATACTGAACAGAGATTTGTTTTAACGAGTGCAGGTAAACATCCCTAGAGTTGCTAACAAAAGATAACAGCTTTGTGTTTGCCGTCCATGTTTTTCTCCAAGTGAAACACCCAAAACGTAGCGTGGACATGACATCATATCCGAGATCTGAGTGGGAGACGGACGGATCATCGAACACACCGTGATCTGCGCTCTGGTTTTCTTCTGACAGGTCAAAGTTGCACAATCCAACTGCACTAATGTAGACGCCATCTAGTGGTGATATGTGAAAATACAAAGGGACGTATGGTAGCTTTAATGCCGTACTGAGGAATATTCGAGGCAAAACAATGCCATGAAGAACAACTCGCGTTCAGAAAGTAGTTCACGCTTTATGTGTGGCATCAGCTGTCTCGGTGCGTCAGTTTAATCAGCTCTATGGCGCCCCCCATCTCCTCCACAGCGCCGTTCCACGCTGCAGTTTTTGACATGGGAATACTATACAATTACTGTGTTGCACTCACTGGAGAAGTAGGGTCTGCGTCTCCATGGCAACAGTCAGCTGATCGGGCGGAGGTAAAATTAGTCCTGGGAGGAAGAGGGTCCCCATCTCAGTCTGCATCTGAGTGTGTTTGTGGTTTAGTTTGTTTATCTCAGACGTCAGATGAGTTTGAAGGAGAGATTCACAGTTGGCTGCACACAGAATGGCTTTTTGCAACTCCCCTTTATGCTCCTCACAGAAGTGGAAGCCAAGAATTGTGCACAAGTGAACGCCGGTTTATAGTTCTGCGCTGGGGCCCACTCAATTGAGAGCTGACATCCCGCTAATCAAGTTCTAGGTTTCATTTGAAGTAACTATTTGTTTTTATTTACTGTGACGACTGTCCACTTTAGTCTGTAAATATTCCTAAACTGCGCTTTTTTTGTGGTGGATTCCGGTTAAACAGGGGTCCCCAAGTAGGTTTATTTGCGTAAAATGTCCAATGTTCATGTGCACCAAGACGCCAAAACTGCATCGATTCTCTGAGAGGCTTTAAAACAGCTTTATTGTCTGTATTAAACTGATTTGCTGTTAGGATCTGCAGCCCCACACGAAACAATACAACCCAAAAGATGAGGGTGGTTTGCCGAATAAGGTGAATCTTGTAATATTAACTTTTAGCTTTCATGTGCAACTGGAAGCTGTGCGGTGTAGTTGTAACTATAAATGTAAATGTGTAAAGGGTGGTTTAAAGATCTATTGTGCTTGAGCTTGCTATGTACTTGGATCAATATGTTATAAATCGTAACATTAATCTAAAACGACTCAATAAAAGAAAAAAGTCCACGTTAGAAAACTGCAGTGTTCAGTGCGAGCTGAGGTCACCACAACAAAGAACCTTGAAGTTTTTGGTGGAAAGCTGCAGATCACGTTAGCAAGCGGCAGATTAAAAAAGAAAAATTGTAATTGTAAAATTGGATATGACAAAGCAACACTGTGAACATGTGTATCAAATCAAAGAATGGATCTGCAATGTGGTTTCTTGAAAATAAAAGATCACTTAAACATGCGCAAATCAATCCAAATACAACTTTTGGAGTGAATAAATAAGAAGGAGAATCAACTATAACATGTTTTAAAGCTCTGAAAACTCAATTAAACGTAATAGATCTGCTTTAAAGTTGCACTATGTAACATTTCTTATGGTCTGTAACCTGCATCAAAAACCAAAAACAAGACTAGGGCAGAACTAAAGCAAAACTAAAGCAGTAATATCCCACAGTATGGCATTAATCTGGTTTAATTCCACGGTAACAAGCTGGTACCGTCTCCAGGACAAGTTACAGGTCAGCTCTGTGGTGAGGCGGCACCACTCACAACAATAATAAACTAATAATTTGATGCAAGATAGACACATTTAATGCCATACTGCAGATTATTCAAGCAAAAAAAAGCAAAAACACCACAGTGTAGACTGGCAAATGGAAAATCCTCCACTAGAAATGTAAGATTTTCTAATTCCTTCTAGTTTTGCAGCATTTGACGTTTCATTTTGTCGCATAGCCTGCTCAGTAATCCAGCTCTTAGTAAAGTACACCATACCTCGCCTGCAGCTTCAGCGTTAACGTTTAGCCCCGTGATATTAGCATGAGTTTAGCGTACCCTATCCTCTTCGTCCTTGGGGAGGAGTTGATCTCTCCACGGGCCCTCTCCTCTTCCTCCTCCTCCTCCTCAGCAGCAGCAGCCTGATGATTTGAGGCTTAATTAAATCAACTGTGAGCTCTGTTAATTGCATGTGGAGTGTGAGAATGTGGTGCGGACATGTGCCGACAAACCTGTAAGAGTCTGTGGGGAAACATCTCAAGGCTGTGCTAAGAAACACCCTCCGCCGCACTGCAAAACTCAACCTCTCATTAGTTACTCTGGGAATCAGACTGTTACATGATGAAATGTGCACGGGTCTCAGACGGAGGGCTGTGGTTTCTGCAGCTCTAAAGCAAATACAATGTTTTTGGAAGAAATCTACAAACTTATGATCAACAAATGTTGAACTTTTTCATTTTTTTTTACGAACTGGCTCCACAAACTTGGTTAAAAGTGAACTGACAACAATCAATTCTTCTGAATCTATCATGAAAGAAAAATTATTTACTTTTATTTATATACTCTGACAGAAAAAAAAAAACATTGAACTTCATGTTTTTGTTTCATGTGGATATCCCCAATAATTACAGAGAAATGAACCAATTAACTAATTAAGTCTAATTAAGTTATCTGACCGTTAATTCCAGCAATTAGAACAGAACTTTGGCCTCCAGTTCGATTGAAACTGTAGGTTTACTTTTTTGAACGCTCTCTGAAAAGTGAATTAAGCATAGATCTGCTCAAAAGCACAGCGCAGTGGGACGTCTTGTACTTCTTAAAAACCAGAGTTGATCTGTAATATGGCTACTTGAAAATAAGTGATTAAAGATCAGTCAAACATGCACGAATCAATCCAAATACAACTTTTGGGGTTAGGGAGATGGTTTAAAACTTTGAAAAGTCAATTAATTTGGGGTGAGGGAGATGGTTTAAAACTCTGAAAAGTCAATTAAGCATAATAGATCTGCTTTAAAGTTGCAGTATGTTACATTTTTAATGGACTGTCTCCATGGAAATGTTATTGCCCAGACCAAAAATAGTACTAGAACAGAACTAAAGCAAAGCTAAAGCAGTAATATTCCACAGTCTGGCATTAATCTGGTCTAATGGCATGGGAACAAGCAGGTTAGTACTTCTCCAAGACAAGTTCCAGGTCAGCTCTGTGGTGAGGTGGCACCACTCACAGTATGAACAGTAGATGTGTATTTCTGGACTTGACACATGACAAATTACAGATCTGTGGAGAGGGGACCCCACTCACAGTATTTAAAGGCACACTGTGGAACATTCCTGGAAAAGAAATAATCTCCATGAGGCAATGGGGCATATGGCAGACACCTCTTCCAGTCAAATAAACAAACACAAACAAAACATTAAAAAAAAAACCTCAGTAACACTTTATTTTAGTGTACACTTATTAAGAAATAGAAAGAAATGTAACAAACAAAGTGGTGATCGTAGTGATTATTTGTCAAAGAAATGTAACAAACAAAGTGGTGATCAAACTCAGAACTAAACATAACTCAAATAATCACTTTTGGGGACCATGGGTAAGTGGTTTACGCAGCGACAAATCAAAGTCCACATCCAGATTTTCCTTTCCAAGATTTATGCCAGTTTACAGGCAAATATCAAGGTTTACATTACCAAGGCCTCCTTCTGCCACCTCTCCTGTTGACTGGTAAAAAAAAACCAAACATAGGCCCACCCAGGTGCACTCTGGACCACCTGTACCACCCCTTTTACCCCCTAGGTGCCCTACAGATTAAACCAAAAAGAAAAGGTCCTAAAAGTAAATCATATCAAATTAGACTCAACTAAGTAGCAAACATAATAATAACACAGCAAAATATATTCTGCAAGACGTATTAACATCTAACTGCCTGCTAATTAGCATAGTTGTAAATGGTTAATTTGTCCTTAGTTAATATTTATTCAGCCCTTATTAATGTTTAATTCCTCATAAGCTTATTCAGAGCATAATGACTTAATTCATGGCTAATTGGACACCTGGAGAGCATTTTATTACATAAGAATCAACTAAAAAAAAGTGCAAATAAGTAAAAACTGCATTTCTTATGCTGCTAGTCCTTAACAACACGCTTATTACCAAAAGCTTATTAAAATCATCATCACTAATAAGCAGTAATAAGGAGTGTATTAATAGGAAAGTGTTTGTAAATGTCAAACTAGTAGCAGAACAAGCTTAAACGTTAATAAGAGCTAAATAAATACTTTTTAATAACAAATTAGCATCTACAACTATGCTAATTACCAGGTAAATAGATGTTAATAAGTGTACAATAAAATAGTGTGACCAAAAACTCAATAAATCTAAAACTCAAAAACTCAATAAATCTAAAACACAAAAACTCAATCAATCTAAAACTCAAAAACTCAATCAATCTAAACATAATACTGTACTGAGGTGATTTAAACTGCATTCTCTTTTACAGTGTCCCAGTTTTCCCAGAGACACAATGTGTTAAACATGTTGCATCAATATGTAATTCACACCTCCTCCACAGAGAGCGGCACGTGACCTGACCAAGATGGCTGCTCAGAGCTGCTACATACACATTCAATAATAACACATGGGAAATCTATGCGCCATGCTGATGTTTGTATTGATCTTTGTGTTTTTCTATAGAGACGTCAAACCAGACAACATCCTACTGGACGAACAGGGTGAGTGCACTGACAGCTGAAGAATCGCTCACAACATTGGGAGATTGATTAAAGATTGAGGGCAAGTGGCAGAAATGCTGTAAGGCTATGCTGGAAAAAAATACAACACTAATTTGAATCTGATATACGCACGATTTAAAGCTGCAGATACCTTGTCAGAAAAGTTACATCGTCCACAGTTACAGGTTGTATAGAGGATTTTCCAAGGAACGAGGAGTATAGTGACCGTCCTTTTTCAAATGCTGCACATGCACATACAGAACTGCCTCCTCCTTACGCTTTAGAATTGCTGCTACTATTGTCTTTTACTATTATCATAACTGCAAAAATTGTTGTGTGAGAGTAATGTATGCTGTGCAAAATCTTTTATATTTTTAATGAAGTAGTTTATCCTAGAAAATAAGTTCGCTCCTCATCGCTGCACAGGATTTGTAAATACAACTAATGAACGACTAATACAACAAGCAGCAGCAAACTGACTTTTTCTTCGCATTGAAAATTAGGTTTTCAGATACAAAATATTGCATTCGTGTCCTAAAAACCTTTGTCAAGCTCTTGGAAATAAAGTACGTTTTCCCAAGATAAGCAGAAGTTCAATGTCCAGAAGTAATTTAGCTCCAGCGCGTCAGTCTTTAGACCCTCGTCTGCTTCAGTGACGCCATCACTGGAATGAATCTCCTAGAATAACCGTTGTTTGGCTTTGCTCCTTTTCCCCTTCGCTTCTACTTTCAGCGACCTCGTAAACAGACTTTCTTTTGTGATGAACTGGTCATGGATTCTTGTCATCGCAACAAACTTTGTGCAAACTTTGAGGAAGCTACAGCTGGAAAAAGCCGCTAAGAACCACTGCATTGGTTCGGTAAACAGCGTCTGTGGAGTGTGTAAGAGCCGAACGTAAACCACGAAATCCTAGCGCCAGAGACTCAGTTACACTAGAAGCATCTGAAGTTTTATTGAACCCAACAGCCAATGAAGCATCTGAGTTTTATTGAACCCAACAGCCAATAGAAAACGAGGTACACTTGTTTATCTGGCCCCACCACGTCCAGAGTTGATGGGTTTTATTTTATTTTATTTTTTTGGACATCATAATTACAATGCAGCTGCATGTCTATAATGCTATTTTGAACATTCATTGACAAGTTGAAACTAAATAAAATCCTCCATACAACTTTTAAAATTATGAATTAATTTTAACTACTGTTCTTTTTTTAAGAACAGATAAAACTAAATCTTTGGTTCAGAAAATGTTGGAATTTCTGACAGTTTTTGTTTTTACAACCCAGATATCATTGGTGAACCGCATCTGTTTTGAGTTTTAATTAGAAAAACTATCTAGAGTCGTGTTCTCTTCCATTCACACATGTTCGAGTAACACTATATTATTAGTCTGTCCACATCTCCAAAGCTCAGAATGCTCCGTTCCACCTTGTGATGTCATGTAGAGGTAGTTTTCAGGTTAATAGCTCCATTTTAGCTTCAGTTTAATCGAGACTGGCAGTGTTAAACATGTGTGAATGAAATAAAACAGAACTCCAGGTGCGTTTTGGATGAGGAAACGACATTAGAACATTGATCAGAAAACAACGTAATATGGGCTGATTAAACATCTGGACTGAATTAAAAATGTAATGTAACATGCCACGGAGCTGGTTTCTAAACGCATATTAATCTGCCAATCAATCTTTTACACTGACATCCGTCTTCTCTCCTCATTGTTATTCTCCACAGTCCCTACACAAAAGCTTTTTATTAAGATTAAAGATTTCAGTGCTTCAGCTTTGACACATCGTATTAGTGGATCAGGGCTGTAATGAATGACTCCAATATGAAACATGTTCTCATTATAACCCACTGTGACAGGAAACACCACATTATTTCAGCGCAGTGGCCTTTTAGACAGACATTTGAGTGGCCGTGATGGATTTGAATGTGTTTTCTGTTTCGCCCCAGGTCACGCTCACCTGACAGACTTCAACATCGCCACCATCATAAAGGATGGAGAGAGAGCCACGGCGCTGGCGGGGACCAAGCCCTACATGGGTAAAACATCGCCTCATATCACTCACTTTGCGCCGCGTACAAACGTATTTTAATTTACGTGTCCGTCAAACCTTTCACGACTATATGTCCCTATATTACCACTGTGTAGGTGTGGATACCTTTGGTGCGTATGACATGTTTTCACGTTTCTTTCTAATTATTACTTAGTTTGTTGAGATAATACGTGGAGTTTTGATATTTTTGCAGGTAAAATGTTCGTTAACTATGGTGGTACAATGCACACGTTAGCAAACACAGACCAAAAAGAGTTTTAAGATTGAGATAAGATAAAAAAAAACACATTTTCTGGAGCCTGTGAGCATTACAAGCATTCATGGTCCTGTTTAGGAGTTTGATTTTCAACCAAATTTGAGAGTGGCTATTAGTGGCTATAATTGTATCTAAGATTGACTTGCTTAACAGCCCAAATCATCTTATCTGTTGAAAAACTACAAAAAAACAAACCCCTGAGATTAAAGTCTATACAACAAAAGGTGGAGTGTTAAAATCGTCTCTCGCAGAATCAATTTTAACATTTTCTCAGGGTTTATATGAATCCAATCTGTTCTAGAGTTAATTTAACATTTTTGGAAATGTTAATTAAGTAACATTGGACCAAAGTTCCTGTTTAACCCCGAAATCAAGAGTTAAATAACATTTTTGAGAGTAAACAGATAACACTTTGTAAGCTTATCTTGATTTAGCTAAACAACACAAGATGTTTTATTTTTATAATTTATTTTAGCTAAATTAAGATGAAATGATGCACAAAACTGGTTCAAACTGATCTTTCCTCGCAGGAGTTTGAAGTAATGGGTGGGAGGAGCCAAATTAACACTAAGGGGAGTTGAATTAACATCAACCATATCAACTCTGGCAAATAACACTTTTTGTGTTAAAAACAACTCTGTTAACCCTCCAGTTTTTGCCGTGTATTTTCTGTATCAGGGCTTCAGAGAGAGCAGTGCTTACAGTTAGCGTCATTCTCCCAGTGAATCATCTGCAAAGTATCAGTGGTTTTACATCAGTTAAGTGGCAGTTTGTGGGAAAAAAAAGTTGTCATGAAAAGTGTAGAAATAAACGAAGTAATGAGATTTTTTTCAACACCGAAAATTCCATCCAAAATGCAAGATAATTTATGCACAAGAAAGACTTTTTTCAGTTTCAACCTTCATTTAACAAAATAAAGTTTTGCCATTTATTTTTCTAAAATACAAATAAATGCTGATGCCAATTTCTATGTAAATGAGCGTCGGGTAATGACGGGTAATCTGCGCCAACTGCTGGAGGTGTAGCAAAGAGCAGAGATCGAGAATTTCACTTCTACGAACGTCTGTAAACGTGATTATTGATGCATTTATAAACTATATTTTGGCTTCAAATACGATCCTGGTCTCAATGTTCAGCTTTTTAACTTAACGCTTCGGTGCAGACACTTTTCCTTCTCTCTCCTCTGATTGGTCAGGCTGTCATGCTCTTAGTGAGTGACAGGTGGATTTAACCAATCAGAGTGAAGCGTGAACAAACACAATCATAAACTTAATCTGACTTTAAGAAAATGGAACCTTAGAATCTATAATTTTTGATTAGATTCTTGGACCGGGTGGAGCTTCGGTGTTTCCTCTTTGAGCTTTTCTGTCATATGCAACTATTAAATTGTTAATCGCTATGGCAACAGACGTAATTTTCCTAATTCAGAATCATTTCGAAACCCACGGATATTTGTCTAGAGCTCCAGACCAAAAATCGAGCTCAAGCTGAGTTCACATTCGCTCTATTCACATGAAGAAAGACCTTTAAAAGAAAGTTTAAAAAGCGTTTGCTAAAAAGTTAAATAAGAAATAAAAGGTTAAGGGTCTGTAGCTTTCCACTGGTGACTCCAAAAAGGCTGTTGTGTGAATCCAGGCTGAATTGTGTGGTCTTTGTGCGGCCGTCGCACACAGGCGCTCCTGTCTGCAGACCTCATCACGCCGCACTGGGAAAATGAGCCGTTTTTAGAGCTGACATTTTGAAGAAGCGTCTCCCTCCTCTCTGCTCCCACACCATTATAGACTCTTTGAAACCTCCCAGAGCGCCACACTTCCCTCTGTCTGTGCACGACTGATACCTCTCAGCTGATGCCATCAACATTCCTTTGGAGGTAAAGCTAAGAGGAGGCACTGCTCTGTCTGAGGCTCT
>JACN01074740.1:0-11883 GCA_000787155.1 Scartelaos histophorus
ATAATAATAACAATAATACTACTACTAATAATTTCTCAATGTTTTTTGATGAATGGGAGTTTTGAATAATGCATTATTTTTCACGCTGGCTGTTATGCATATTTGTTTAGACCATCTGTGCCATCAAGTAGGTTCACTCTTGCAGAATAACGTCACGTGTTAAGAGGAGAAATGCTGCTCCCTGGTGGTCACAATAACAATAACACGTACCTTTAAAGTCCATGGTTATTAATGTAATGGGGTGAGTTGTAAGAGAGGCGTGACTGTAGCGATGCGAAGGCTCAGGTCTGTGCGCAATGACGCGCCTCCCCGCGCTCCCTCCATGGATTCTTGGTGCGACAGGCGCGATTCAGCCCTGCAGCGGGGCCGGTGTGAGGGGCTGGGCTGTAGGAAGAGAGTAGGCAGCGACGCGAAAGCTTATAGTGCCGTGCGTGATGACGCGCGTTTCCTTGCTTCCTCCATTCGGTCTTGTGGCACGACACGTCTGCAGCGCGCGCGGCATTAAACACGGCAAATGTAAGCAGTATTACAAGCTTGAATTGCACATTTTTAAATAAAATGATTTAATCTGCTCGTTTGCACTCTTATGATATGCACATTAGTTCCATTTGTAGGCACTTTACCCAACCTAACTACCTCCAGTTATCTACACCTGAGTAAAAGTAGCACATATCACTTTATAATGCGAGTTCTCTTGTGTATTTGACCATAAATGAATGTTCTAATAATGCCATACTAACTTATTTTGTATAGAATTGTTTTGAGTTGTTGGTTACTGCCTGATTCAAGGAGAGGATAAATATTTTAAAGCTACTTCAACTTGAGGTACAAGATGAATAAGATTAATTGTGAAATGTAATCTAATATTGTGGGTTTAAATATTAGTGGAATGTGTCTATGTTCTATAGGTGCTTTTGTGTTAAACCTGTCACTGTTTTTATCCCTCTGTTTTATTTTGTGAAATGTAGTTCAGTGTTTTTAGTATTTTAAGCTTTAAGTGCTTTAATGTGCAAGTGTGCAGTAGAAACATGCAGTAGTGATGCTGTGCAATACGTCTGTTTGCTGTGGTTGATTTTATTTGATTTTGTTTATTGCACTGAACACTGAATTTGAATAGCTGAACACTGCCTATTTATTAAATATTCTAAAGTGTCCAGATTGTTAAATAATATAAATAACTACTATAAATCAACTCCAGCCTCTGCCCCGTTCATTCTGGCACCTGCAGTGTGAAAATATTACATGAATGTCCATTTTATTGCTGTATTTTATTCTATGGCTGTGTTTGCCTGTTGCCTGTGGCCTCAGGTTGACACACGACTGCACAGTTCTCCAGAACGAGATCAGGCTGGACCAGGTCAGGCTTGAGGGAGGGATGTCTGTACATGCAGGTTACAATGAGGTGGACCGTGCACATGATGGTGATCAGAACCATCAGGAAACCTATGGGCACATAAAGGCTTGCATTACTTTTATTTTTGACATTTATAGTGATTATACTTCACACTTCATAGAACAGTGATGCTTGATATACAGTTACTGTTAATGCTATTTTCTTAATTCCTTTCATTTCTTATTTTCAAACAACTACATTTTAAAAATAAAAACTGAATATTGTATAACTATATAATTGTAGCACAACTTTGGCAAATCTCTCATTGTTTATTGTCCTATATTGTGCAAAATTTACTCCAACATGCAATCCAATAACATGAAGTTATGTTTGATTTCATTCACACTTTTAAATGACCCTGTATTATTAGTCTGTCTACATCTCCAAAGCTCCACCTTGTGATGTCAAGCAGCAGTATTTAAGTTAACAGCTACATTTTACTTTTTGTAGAGATTGGCAATTCCAGGCTGAAATAATCCAAATGATTCTAGTGAAGGTGTGTGGACTTGAAAAACACAGTGGAGCACTTTCCTGTATTACCACATGACATAATAAGGTGTTTTCCATTTGAGAGAAGAACTCTGCCTAAATATGCAGGATTTCTGTGTTAAACAAGTGCGAATGAAGTCTTTTGATGAGGAAATGACATAACAAAGAAAAAAAAAAGTAATCTAGTCCCTCTTTGTACAACACTTTGAGGAGCTGTTTTTGCTTTAAATGTCCTTGATAAATAAACTTGCCTTCACATAATAAGAAAGCTACAATTTCTTACTTAAATTTCAAGTTTTAGAGTGAAAGGGGAGTTAATTAAAAAGTCTTCTCACCACAGTAGACGGTATTGGCAGTTATGTTGCTGACTTGGAAACTGGTGGTGAACATTGCGCCCAGACCCAGGATTAGAATGGGGTAAACCGTGAACGTGTGGCACATGTATTTTCGGTAAAACACAGTCTGTAGAAGGAACCTATAGAAAAGCAATATAAAATAAGATACAGTTTTGCCAGATGATGATTAAAATAGATGTAAAAACCATTCTTACCAGATGACAGTAGCCAGAAGGATAGTGGTGAGGACTAGAGTGCTGGACAGTGCATCCTGTACTCCAGCCGTGTACTTGAGCACTACGCCAAAGTTGAGTGCAGTTATCTGGAGACTCCATGAGGCAGATAAGGCCAAGCCACTCTGGGCCTGTCCCCAAAAATCAAGCCATCAAACAATATTCTTGCAGAAACAGTACTCAATAATACTCTAGAAATAAATGGTCTGCCTCACCAAATAGCGCATCCACCAAATGATCTTGCGGTTGTTGATGGCGAGCCAGGTTTTGTACTTTTTGAGATTGTAATAGGAGGTGTAGAGCATGTAGAAGCCGATGGCCGTTTGAATAATGGAAAATATGAAAGCTGAAGTTATGTCACTGTAGGAGAAAGAAGACAATCAGTTACTTATATTACAAATACTGTAGTAGTTGGTGTGTGACCTAAACATTTGTGTACTGTAAAAGTGATTAAAGATGCAGTAACTAATAAATTAATGGATGTCAGTTTTTAGTTAAAAGCAATGTTTTTGGAGGACATCTACTGATTCAAAAGAGACAATATTTGGATTTTAACTTTTAACTGGTAATGCTGCAGATTTTTCATCTTTCTGATATTTATAACTAGAGAGTGTTGTGTCAGGGAGGGCATCTGGTCTAATGTTAAAGTATATCCAGTATGTTGCTTACTGTCTGTCCCACATGAGCATGGAGCAGATACGTGCACTGTTAACCGTGGCCCACATCAGGTAGAAGAGCGGAGAATGCAGCTCAGGATTACAAGACTCGGGTCCAAACTCGTTTCTGTCGAGACAGATATAGATTGAAATTCCATAGTCCTCATCACTACTACTATTACTACTACTACTACTACTGCTACTGCTGCTACTACTACTACTGCTGCTACTTCTAGTACTGCTGCTACCTACTACTACTACTGCTATCTACTACTACTGCTACCTACTACTACCTTCTACTACAACTACTACTACCTTCTACTACTGCTGCTACCTACTACTACTACTGCTATCTACTACTACTGCTACCTACTACTACTGCTACCTACTACTACTGCTACCTACTACTACTGCTACCTACTACTACTGCTACCTACTACTACTGCTACCTACTACTACTGCTACCTACTACTACTACTACTGCTACCTACTATTACTACTACTACTACTACTACTACTACCACCAACTCCATCTCTAATGAGTATTATATATGTGACCTCTTCCACAGCCTGTACACTGCCTCCACCAGAGAGGCCAGGGCCCAGCAGTCCACCAAGGGCCAGTTGTTCTGGGCCCAGTGGTCCATGGTCACCTCCAGGCTCCACGTCTCAGACACATTTCTAAAGGAAGTCTCAAACACTGCTGCAAGGACAAGAAAAGTGTCAGTATAAATATATATAATATAAACTCAGAAAAGAAGATGCATTATGTTAACTGTCAATACAAATTGAACTGGTTATTTATTAGTGCTGCCATTTGCGAGTGAATAAAAAGAGATAGGAACCAGTGTTTGATTATGTTTGATTCTGATAACAGCAATACAACAGTAATGGGTGTCACAGTATTCCAACCAGTATTACAAAAAAATAAATCAAAATGGGGCAAGAGATATTTAAAATAGGCCAGACTATATCTATATAAAATAGTCTTGGCCATTAGCATTTACAGCTTTTGTTTTGCATGTTCATTAACATGCAAGATCCCAAGAAAAAAATCTATGCAATATTCTTACACAAAAAGTAAGAGTACTCCGTTCCTATTCACAAAAATGTCTATTCTTTTCATCATATCTAACAGTTTTCATTGACCCACATACATCTGCTTACAAATCGTGTTTTATTATCTCGTATAATGCAAAAGTCTCCCTGGATTTCTCTGTGCAATGTTATAATTTTATACATAATTAATTCAGAATATATTAAATGTAAGTGTATACTCCGTGATTTTAAACACCCAGTGTCCCATATACATATACATGTACTGAATAGAACTGACTTAAAGATGTGACTTACCATTGGGGACACGGTTTTCCTGAGCCAAAGCAAAAAAGACTGCAGCACACACCTGCGTGACAATGGCAAGGGCGACTGAGCCACCGTGGAGTAGTGAGTGACCCGGAGAGTGTCGAGGTAGAGGAGATGTGGGGACACTCGCAGGCATAGTGCTGTAGGTCTGCGCTACAGACACAGCCAAACCACCACTCCTGATTACTGCATCTGAAACATGTACTTTGGAGCTGCGTGTTTATATCTGTGCCATATCTGGATCTGATGGTAATTATGTTATCACAGAGTTAATTTATAAAATCAAAGATCCACCCAGATGCATTCTGGTCCTGTACTGTAAGTGATCTGCTATGTGAATAATCTGCTGCCCTAACCTCTATCCTAGTGGAGAAAAAACATGCATAAAGACATGTACATCAACCAAGCTGTATTCAAGAGTTGACCTTACTTCTTTAAAATACTTATTTCTATATCATGAATTCATATTGGATTTGCGGACTGATTTTAAGTGATAAGAATGTAACTTTCTGGGGGTGAAAAGTCAACAGCATGATTCCATGGAAAAAGAAAATGAAAACCATACTTTGGAACATTCTCCATGGAGATAGACAGGTTTTTATGGCATATTGTGAAATATTATAGTCCCAGGAACATAATTTTCATGGAAACAAGCAGTAAGAGGCCCAAACAACAGTTTTGCAGAAATACAAGCCAACTCCCGGTAAGGATCATCCTTTATGAAAGAAAAAAAAGTGTTTATTTTTGACAAAAAGTTACACTGGGGCTTTAATAATAGATAATAAATTATAATAATGGATTGGCCAAAAATGATTCAAAATAAAGTCATCTACAAATATTCTATTCACAAATCTGCAATATTTACATTTGTAGTATAAAAAACACATAATACAGATTTATAAAAAGATTTTGCTTTGTGTCAGTGCTATTTCTACAGGAGACATGCCATGTTCACTTTCACTGTACAACGGCCTTTTGTGGTGCTTCCAGGTGACCAGGATGACACGGGCCAGAAATAAAAGAGAGCAGGTGAGGAGGAGGAAAACTGTAAAAAAAAAAAAAAAAAACACAAATAATATAAATTAACATGTGTAATTCATATGTGGTCCTTTCTCAAATAAAAATAGAATACATAATGCAAACAAACCTTTTTTCATAATTTTGTACTATTAACTCATAGTTGAATAATCTCAAAGGATTAATGACACTTTTCCAAGCAATGTAGCCACAAATAATCTCCAGTCGTCTTATAACAAGCAATTAGTGTTTAAGGCTATTAAAGGTAATTATAAGTTGTTAGTGGGTGGAAAAGTACCTGAGCTCCACCAAAAATTATCCGTGAGAGCTCAATTTCAGAAATTACGTTTTGAGTATTAGTCAATACTAGATGTTTTTATTACTTCAAACTAATCAGAAAATGCCAAAGTTTCTCTACAACATCTATCTGTGCACACAAGGGGAACTGAGGGTCCAAAGAAGGGGCCAAAAAGGTCAAATTTGGTTTGTGACCATATTTGGGACTCCACACCATCCACATGAAAGCTAAGAAAAGTGTGGGATTACTGTCAGGAATGGTCATTCTCTCAAATATTCTGGTTCAACAGTTTGTAAATATCTGCTTGGAGTAAATAGATCTTAGATCTCAAAAACTGGGAAAAAAAAAAAAAATCCAAACCAAATTTGAGACAGCAATAAAGCAATAATAAAGATACCCAAGCAGCCCCAAAGTTTCAATGGACCATAACTCAGAAACTACTGAAATTTTTTTAGATTCTTTCATTTGATAATTTTAGAATTTTTTGGAACATTTTTCAGCCAAATCTGAAATGGCTCATAGGGGAGATTCCTTGAAAACGGGTGATTTCATATGGACGGACCCTGTGGTAGAAAAGCATTACCGTCGTTACCTGCAAAGAAAAAATTGTGAGTCCCAGGATCCAAATTGGCGATGTTCCCACATAACCACAAGATGACTACAGGATATGTGGTGAAGATGTAGCGCACATGAACGTCAAAGAAGAAGTTCTCGGATAAAAACCTGAAGGAAAAGTGTTTTTTTTTTTTTTTTTTAATATAATAGTGATGTGAATGGTCTTTGTTTTACCAGACAAACAGCAGCATGAGGAGTAAGAGCTGGCACACATTAGCACAGTCACAGCGGGAGGCTCCAGTCCGGTGCTGCAGGTAGATGGTGAGGTTGAGCAGAGTGGAGAGGGTCCCCCATGTGGCATACAGTGTTATTCCATTCTGCACCTATGGGACACACCTTTGTGCTAAGTTTGAACAATGGGCTTCTGGGGATGTAATGAACAAACCTATTAGTGTGATATTTCTATACAAGGTCACATAGTTATGTCTTTTTTAGCTCCAAGTTGTGTCATTTTGATTTCAATGTAAAGCAATGTTAAGAAAAGGTGTTATTTTCTATGTCACCACTAGATGTCACTGATCAGTTACACAAAACAACTTTAATGAGGTGTATTTTAAAGTCTGGCCAGTAAACCCTTAGTATCTGATCTTCTTTAATAACTTTCAAATCATTTCAAGATTTACTCTGCTTGGTGAATCTGTCATTATTATTGATATTAAAATTTCTTTCTTTTTTACCAGTATTCTATAGAGCCAGAGGTCTATCCTGTGGTACTTGTACAGCCACGCTCCATAGATCTTCAGTCCACGGCAGGAGAAGAAGAGAATGGTGTAGTCTGTTGCCGTCATGAGCGCAGAAGTGATCATGACAGAAAACAGTGCCCTATACATATAAATCATATTCAAAAAAAGTTACCAAAATAGGTTCATGTGATTATGAAGGGAGAAAGTATGTCTGTGCACTTACTCTTTGTCAAATAAAAATAAAAAGGTGATATTAAGGCATACGTTAACTATAATAGAAATAAAAAATCCATAGGGAAGCGCTGCAGGGGTGGTGTACATCCAGTCATAGGCAGCCCTGGAAAAGACATTTAATATTGTTCAAATGGAAATACAACCATGATTATCCTATAACCAAAAGTTATAAGTGTCACTTTAAGCAGAAGTTTGAAGTTTAGTACAATGAAAATGAATTATTTTTATATTGTCTACGCAGAATATGCTACAAGAGCTAATACTGCAGTTTTAGCAATATTATCAGGACTCATTTTCAATTTAAAGTTATAGTATGTAATTTTCTAGACCTGGCACGTCACCTGTATGATTCCATGAAAATAGATATTTTACCAGGCCCAGTATGAGTGAGGTTTGTGGAGATGCAAGCCTGGGCAGAGTAAGTACACGTGTTTTCTTAGTGCAATAAACAGAACCAAAATGAACACGGTTTATTTTAGTCTATTTTATGGCTAAAAAGTTACATATTCAGCTTTAAAGTATCCAGCAATTCTCTCCTAATAAAATTAATAAAGTTCTCTAAATTTGCATAAGTACATAGGCTGTATATTATTTTGTGTCAATTAAAACTACTCCACTCTGATAGCTACTGCTGCATTTTTTCATCGAAGTACTGATACTTCATACTTGCTAATATCAGTAATATTGCAGTTTGTGTCGAAATGCTGAAAACCCGAGTCAAAGAATGTGTAATACTAATACATTATTTCTGAACTGCCTTTTGACACAAGCTTTTCTGTATCTTTTCATGGACTATATCTTAGCACTAAGTATGAACCAACTGCCTTACCTTCTGCAGAGCCCACTGATGAAATACAGAAACATGGCGAATACCCAAATATATATGAAATCCCACACAAAAAATGTCCATTGTGCTGGTGTGAATGGAGTGGTATACTTCAGCAGCACGTCCTCAGTGCTTTGGATGAAAATACCTGCAAAAATAAACATTACATAAAAAAATTGTATGTTAAAAAAAAAAAAAAAACTATATTATGTGACAAACTATTCACCAGTCTTATCTCCAAAACGAGACAAAGTATTAAAAGTCAATGCTGCTAAAAAAGTAACAAATCCAACAAGCATAAACAGAGCACGGATCGGCATGGTGGATCTTGGAAAAGGTTGAAGTCCACAACTTTACAATTTTTTACACAAAAGTTCGACTCAAAAGTGGCACCAGATAAGGAGCGAGCCCTGCCATCATAACCTGTCTTACTCTATGATAGCTTGTGACATCTTTTTATGGGCTGAGAATCTCTTATCTGTGGTCATAAAGAATGTCCTGTTTACTTTCTAGAGCAGGACTAAAGAGCAACATGTCCTTAAACTCAATATTTGGGTCTCAAAAAGTTCAGGTGAAGTTTAATCTTTGTGAAAGACTAATATTACAATGTTCTGTTTTCCCTATGGACAGTTTTACACAGGGTTGGTGACCTAGTTTGACCTTTTGGAGAAGTTCCCCATTCAGAGCGCCAACAACAGTGACAGGATCTGTGATTTATGATGTCACACAACAACCTGGTCTTTTTTATTTTAATTGGAATATTTGTAATTCAATAAAATATTTGCATTTGTATTTGTAGGTACTTAAAATATATTTACAATTTAAGTGCTCTATAAATTAATATTTAGTATTATAATTAGGGGAATATCGAACATAATAACCCATAACATAATAACCCAACCGTATAACCCTGTAAAACATAGTTTTAATGATTATCCATCCATCCATCCATTTTCTTCCGCTTATCCGATGATTATAATAAACCTTATTTGCAATGTCTATTGTTTGTGCATCATGTTTGGCAGGTCATACCATGTGCATTATAGTTACAGTGTATCATAAATCTTGCAGGTAAATCAATCATGTCGTTTATAGGCAGTAAAATTCTGTGTTTGCGGTTTTCCAGCACATGGGGGCAGCGTTTCACATTCAAACGTGTAAGAGCAACAAGGATGGATTATACTTGAGCATTTATGCTTTTCTAAGTAGTTCATACTCACCAATCAAATTTGACTATAGCTCACAGTACTCCAGTCCCCTGTCTTATATATAATAATATATTAGAGTAGTAGAGAGTACGCAAACAAGAGCTTGGGGGACACAGGAAGGTGGATCAATGTGAAACATTTGAAACAAATACTGCCACTACATAAGAGTACACAAATGCATTTTGCTGTCCAAACCACAACCCCTGACAAATACATCGTGCACTCTCCATTGCACTCCATAGTTTAAGTGGGCTCAGATCAAGCACAGATCCTGCTCAGTCTGTCCATAAGACGTCGTTCTAAGTGCTGTGAGCTTGTGCAGTGTGCAGGGCCACACAGCCTCTCCAAAGGAAACCCTCCATGTGGGGAGCCATGCACTTGACATTTCCTTTTAGTGGGGCCAGATGTTGCCTGGCTGTTGTCTCTTTAGCACACTGTAATAATTAATGCTGAGACGCTCTCAGATTAAAGGAGACATGAAATGCAAAATCCACTTTTATACGAGATAAACTATATTGTATTTCATTATTTTCATTATTAGTTTACGAGGCTGTTTTCAGAATATCTGCGTAATCTTGAATGATCCTGACCACTCTGCTCTATACATGAAAAAAATCACTTCAGTTGCCCCAGAAATATTGTAAAATGGTGTTTCAGATGAACAGCACAGTGCTCTGAGGTGTTCAGGGTGCTGACTACAGTTCATGCAGGATTAAAAATATAATTTTTCATGAAACACATAAAACATGAAAATAAAACTGCTGCTTTCTACCCTTCAATTACAGATGTTTTATGGCTCAAAAACGTTTTGCAGGTTTTCAAACACATGATTCTGTATAAAAGGCTCAAATAATTTGTTACATCTGATACATAAGAGCTGTTCTTCCTGATCGTATAGTCAACAAGGAGCTTAACCTGATCAAACAATCCTTAAAGTAGTGAACTTCAGAGCATGCTCCATAATAGTTTTAGTTCTATTTCCCACATAATAATGCAGACATTTTAGATTGATTGCTATGACCCAAAGTGCGACAGAGGACAAGCCACAATTTGTTGGCTGCTCATCACCTAATGAATGGAATCATATCCAATTACATGCTCCGTGTCTCTGCTCGTGTGCTTTATGAGAGATATGTGTGTGCGCTGCTTTTATACAAGATCAGTGTCACTTTGCAAATGAATTATGATCCACTTAGGGACATGAAAGTCTTTGTAAGTTTTCCCCCTCCGCCAAAACAAAACACCACAATTATACAAGTCAACAAGGAGCCCTAACAGAGACGAGAGCTCACATCTGCTAATTGTCTTATTGAAAGGCTCACAAAGAAACTGAAAGAGCACGATCAGAGATATAGAAAATAACAGAGATTCAAGTGACCAAAATGGACACTGAAACTATAGTGATATGTCATTAGTTATCAGTGATTTCGATGATTTCCCCAAGTATCGGTAAAATATCAAAATGTTTCCTGATATTTAGCACCAATATTTTTCTGTTGTACCATTTCTAGTTTGTCCCCAGTTTTGTCTTTTTGAAATGACTAATGAATAAACATATCAACCCAAAAGCATCGCCCAGTTTAGCAGCTCTATTTGCAAAGTGGTTGTGGATGGAGTTTGGAAATAGGCTAAAATTAGACTAAACTATGGCTAAAATCCAGTCTAAAATTTCAGGTAAATGCATAACCTCGAACTGACATTAGCTAAAAGGCAAATAAAGTGAGTAAACATGCTAAAAATATTAATTGTAAGAAACAACATTGCAAATTGTAGCTTGGAGCCTCCGTGGCACCGTTCCTGCACAGACTAGATTGGACAATTGGGACATTCCTGCATGAAGCGTTTGGTAATTAAGAAGCATGACTAACAAGCTTTGTGTATTTGGCTGGGCTGAGTGACTTTCATGCTAGATTTTCACCAACGACATTTTGAGATCCCAAGTCACCTCTTAATGTCACAATTAGCCTAGCGTGACCAATAGCGTTGATGGGCCAAACTAGATTAACGAATGAAAACGGCTTAAGGACGACAAAGGTGAGTACAGGGCATATTAACTTCTAAATGTAATCAGCCTCTCGTCCACGTCCCTGAGCTGTGTATTAGGCAGATGCTGACACTGCTCATTTGAAGTGCCTAGGACAAGTTAGAATAAGAATTTGACTCGACTGTTTTGCTAAAAATATTATAAATTTTGACAGTTTTTTTTTTTTAAGGATTATAATTTTAATCTGATTCTGATTCTGATTTGAAATTATGACATCACACAATATTTTATAACTGCTAGTAATCATGTAGTACCAAAACTAAAGTACACATAAATTATTATTTGACAAACAGAAATATATAAAACCACTTTAATTTTGTTGAGTTAATGGTCAAAACCTCCATATTACGGTATTTTCTGATCTATGTTATGATGTTGTTTCCCTTCACAAACCAGTTCTGTTTCATTCACACATATTTAACACACAAATCCTGCATATTTAGTTTTTCTCTCTAACAAAAAAAAAACACTGTTTCACCTTGTGATG
>KN506134.1:4455-14702 GCA_000787155.1 Scartelaos histophorus
TTGTCTCTTTCTGCAGCTGTCGGGAAGCAAAAATCATAGAAAAGACTTGCATAAACAAAGATATTTGGCAAATATTTCCTTAGTGAAAAGTCTCCATTTCATTGTTCTTTTGTGCAAAATTTAAACCAGTCTTACAACAAATACAGTAAAGTGAAGTTATCATTTGGTGTTTTATATGATGTGCAATGCAAAATAGTGGACTTTTAGGTAGCTTTGAGTAGTCATTATAGAGCCCATTTTACACTTTTCTGATCTCCGTTATAACGTCATTTGCCCATCAAAAACATACCTGGAGTTGTGTTTTGTTTCATTTACACATGTTTAACACACAAACCCTGTACATTTAGGCTTTGAGTTCTTCTCTAAAACGGAAAACACTCTGTTCCACCTTGTGATGTCATGTGGTAATACGGGAAGTGTCCCGCTCTGTTTTTAAACTCTGTACACATTCACTGAATCATTTGGATCATCAGCCCTGGCATTTCCAATCTCTACTAAAATATCCTACTAAGGATAAAACAGAGCTGTTAACATGAAAACTAACGCTTCGTGACATCACAAGGTGGAATAGAGCATTTTGAGCTTCAGAGATCCACTAATAATAAAGGATTACTCAAACATATGGGAATGAAACACAACACCAGTTATATTT
Organism: Scartelaos histophorus; assembly: GCA_000787155.1. Taxonomy (NCBI): domain Eukaryota; kingdom Metazoa; phylum Chordata; class Actinopteri; order Gobiiformes; family Gobiidae; genus Scartelaos; species Scartelaos histophorus. The sequence continues at coordinate 5,108 of KN506134.1, forward strand.
TTGATGAGGTAATAACATTAAAATATGGCTTAAAACTCACAAGAGTCAATTTTGCTTAATTATACTTTAAGTAGTGATTAAGTCATTTTTCCACACCTTTATTTTTATAGTCCAGTCCTTTAATGACGATTCACTCAGGATGACTTCAAGCTGAACCTTTGTCTCTGGTTTGTCCAAAGCAGATTCACATGAGAGACAGTGGAACCTCTGACTGAACAAAGAAAAACAAGAGAGACTTGTTACCCAGTTATGAACATGACTATTGAACTAGTAACACAAACTTACTGAGGCAGCATTTCTAAGTGGTCACTTCCACAGTGGTTGCACGAAGGCCAAGAATAGGCAGTGTTTTCATCCACACCAACTATCACCCCTGCAAATAGTTACCAAACATTTTCATTATTGGTCATAGAATTTATTTTAAGTAATTTTATGTGGTTGAAAGATTAAAACAGTATAAAAATATTACACAACAGAAAACAGATAAGTGAAATGCAAAGAGGTATGTGTAGAAGCATACCTCATTTTTATCTAAGATCGAGAGATAACTGCAACTCGCTAACTTCCTAAGTCAGCTTACGGCGGTACTGCGTTTTGACACTGATAAAGATGCCTGTACATTCCGGTCTCTTCTTTTGCTAAACAGGTTATTTCCAGATGATAATTTTCTGCCAAACTGTGAAAAATGTTTTGTTTTTGCAGCCACCTGACCAAACACGAAGAGCCAGAGGGGCCTGAAGCCAGTGTTCTTAGAGCGACCTTCTCACTAAGATTTGACACTGGGCAACAGATGCACATTATTATCTGTACTTTGGAGACCACATTTGCATCATTCAGAAAATTCAACTGACACAAAAGTTCACAAAGTCACACGTACTACAGAAATGATCTAAATACACAGAGTAGAGAAACTGGACCACTGAGCGAGTAGGTAATGTCGTATTAACATGGGGGTTGGGTTTCAAGGCCCTGGGATCCAGAATACACACTTTTTTAATACTTAATGAAGATGTGAGTCTGGTACCATTTTAAAATTGATGATTGAAAGGTGGACTAGTTAATCAGAGACACGCATGGTCTATCAGAAAAATAAATGAAAAAAATACATCAAGGGGCTGAATAACATTTATGATTTCTGCAGAATCAACGAGCAAAGCACTTAACTTTATTTATGTTTATTTGTAAATCATGACCAATGAGCTCCGTAGTTTCACATGCGTAACTGAAAAAGACACATCTGATTGGGGGATCACTTTTCACGCTTGTGATGCAGCAGAGGACTGATATGAATCTGTACAAAACATGCAGAGAGACAAGAATCTGTATTTGTCAGGCAAGTATTTTGATACATTTTTGAATGAATACAGGATGGGCAAAAATGACTAAAAACTAAATATCTCAATTAGTTAAATTTTAACAGTGCATTAAAAATGTGCAAAAATCCTGTTAATGTCTTGTGTTTGAGGTTCAAGAATCGCATGAAATGGACCATTAAATGTGAAGTGTGTAACTTTTCTGGTGGAGGGAACATTGAATGCTATTCTCTGTGAAGATACAGTATTACTTTGTCTAGAATGTTTCACAGTATGGTACTAAAACTATCTTCATGAAGATTAAACCAAACGGAGTTACAGGTCAGATGTGTGAAGAGGCGACCCTGCTCATGGGTTGTTTTTTTTGTTTCTTTGCTATAAAACCACCTGTTATGTTAGAGCTGTAGTGTGGAACATTTCAGGCAGGGCAATGACATATCCAGAGGCAAAAGCATTTGCACCAGAAAAGTTACATAATGCAACTTTAAATGAACCACAAATGTGCAGAAATTTGACTTTAAGCCTTTATTTACACTTTTTTTTTACATTTATTTACACATTTTTTGCCTTCAGTAGTTTTAACTATATCCCAAACAGTTACTAATTTAGTGTATCCTCAAAACAACAAATGCAATATGTTTTCAGTTTTTAGCCATCTCCCACCTGTATATTGGCTTCAGAATTATTAGGTTTGTTTATTACTAAGATGATAAAAAATGTAAATAGAACTCAAATGACAGAAGACAGAAGAATCACGGGTCTCCAGAAAGCTCTAGTTGTGTAGGAGGTGCAGGTTTAATAATCAAAACAATCTCTAGACTCGCCTTCTTTTTAACCAAATATTTAGCCTTTGTTGAGAATGTTTGTCAATTTAATTTCAGAAACACCACATGGACAAATACAACTCTACCAAACTCCCCGTATGTTTCTATTTTTCACGCAATGACAGCCTGAGGACTTAGAATAACAAACTCCACAGAACAATGACTTTAAAACCACATCAAGACTTTGTTAAGTAAAATGTTTCTCTCTTGAGACGAGCTCACTTTGGTTTTGTTTGAGAGGACTTCAGATGAAACGAGTTAGATGAAAACCGCAGGGCTGAATGTGACTGACCTGAGACTGTGCACAGGGAGCTAGGTGTGACCCTCAAGTCCAGGGTATCCAGTCGTACAGGTTTGTCAAGTGACCCCAAGGACTCCGTGGTCAAAGGGCAGAGCTCAATGACCGTCTGTTCCGCACATAGAAACATGCCTGAGGTCAAAGAGAAATGTTGAATTAAAAAGTGGAATGCAAGGTACGTTCGTCCAAAAACCAAATATTAAAAGGTCCTATATTTTTCATTTTAAGCCAAAAACATACGTGGAGTTGTGTTTTAGCTCATTCACACATGTTTGAATAATCCTGCATTATTAGTTTATCTACATTTCCAAAGCTCAAAACTCTCTGTTCCACTCTGTGATGTCATGAAGCGGTAGTTTTCAAGTTAACAGCTCCTTTAACGTTCTGTTCAGTATATTGTAAAAGTGTAAAAACACTGGATCTTTTCCTGTATTACCATCACATCACAAGGTGAAACAGTTTTCAGTTCGAGAGAGTCAGCTTAAATATGCAGATTTGTGTGTTAAACACGTGTGAAGGAAACAAAACACAATCGAAAGTGACACTGGTAGATAATCCCTGGATTTCCTTCTATTGATCGGTCTCAGAATGATGAAGAAGATGATGAAATTGCCACAGCAATTGACCATTTAAAACTAAATATTGTGTGTTTTGAATGGGTCCTCAAAATGTTGCACATAACAGGAAGCTGATTTCTATGAGTACTTGAAACTAAGAATTTGAATTATAAAAATATATGATCGTATGCATTCCTTCTTCACACTTTAAATTACAAAAAGCTGAGAATGGCAAGGCAAAGCTAGTGCTAAGATACAAATTAAGATACAGAATTTTAATAACAAAAATTAAGCACTCAGTATTTTGCAGATGAAATAAAATCAAGTTAAATCGTGCATGTGCAAATGCATATTTTTAATGTCAACCCTATTGATGTGGTAGTATCATGGTGACACCCTACACACATTAGTAAACACATTTTCAGGAGCCTGTGATCAATTTGAGTGTTTGTGGTGCTGTTTAAGTGTTTTTCAACAAGACTGGTGAGAGTGACTAACTGAAAAACTGTTGGCTAATGCTAGCTATCTAGTGACAGTCATTTTATGTGTGAGAGACTTGTTTACCAAGTCAGTTCTTAGTTAGATTGTGTTAAAATAAAGCACAGATTAAAGCCTAACAAAGACACAGACACAGCAGCACCAACAGTTAGCACCATCTCCTCAGGTAAAGTTAATGAATCAATAATATGCAATTTTTTGACATTTTTAATAGTTTTCACTGTGGGTTCTTGTAAGATATTACCATGTTCTTTGATGACATCTCTGAATGACACGTGACATGCACTTGGCTGATTCAGAGCTTCTAGGACAGAGGAAGTGAGCACACAGGAAGAACTGACGCACACGGTCACTGTGCGCCTCAATAGCCCCTCGAGCTGCTCTGCTTGTAGACTAGGGTCTGTGAGTGCTAACCACATCTCACCCTGACCTACATTAGCTTTCTGAAAAAAAAAATACAAAGAACAAAGTTGAAATACAAATATTCAGCTTGTGGGCACGTCTTTATTCAATGATAGAATTAGCATTAGCTCAAAACAGCTGGGATTTCAAGCCAGTTTATGGGTAATAGCTTTGTAATGCCTAATATCTCTAATACCTTTATTACCTTTGTCAATACATACATAAAGGATCACTATGTGTATATGTATGGTATTGTTTTTGAATGTTCCACAGTACAGCATTACATTTAACCATATTGCATGTATTCAGTTAAGTTTTTCTTGCCAAAAATAACTTGAAAACCATGCATTCTTATGTGAGTGGGATCACCTCGCCAGATATGACTTGTAGCTTGGTCTGCTTGTTTCTATGGAGATAAAATGTATGTACTACTGTGGAACATTTCAGACAAAGCAATGCAAATCTCCACGGTGCGTTCCCACCACCAGTAAAAAAGTTACATGGCAAGTAATCGATTTTGTGACTTAAGTAAAAGTACAGTACAGATTTTACAAAATATATACAGATCCCAAAAACTACTGAAGTACAAGTAAAAGTATCACATGGAAAAAATCTACATAAGCAAAAGTACCTGTTTAAAAATGTATTTAAAGAGTAAAAAGTAAAAGTATATTCTGCTGGTTTTGATGTCTTACAAGGCTTCAAATATAGGGATTTTGATAGAGATTTCTGCTGAACATTGTTCAACAGAAAAAAATTAAACTATATTCTTTTCCTAGCCACTTTTATTTGTACATTGTGTTTGCTCAAATTATTAATATGTTCAAAATAAACCCCTCAGCTTTTCAGCAGGTCTCAAAACAATAATAAAACATGATTTAAGTTAAAAAATGTAGTGGAGTAGAAAGTACAGCTACCTACAATTTACACTAGTACATACTTTACTACTGTTACTGCTTCCCTCTATCTGACAAAGATTCTAATATGAAGCAACTAGTTGTAACCTATAAAACCGACTGTTACATAATAAACAAGTGGAGATTTTCATTATCATTGACGAGATCAATTACTCAAGAACATGAAGGGCTGTACGGCTAAGTGCAGTTCACCGAGTGGTGTGAGCGTAGGCCAAAGTACACTGCTGGTTTGCCCTGTTCTGATAAGTGTTCACAGGTTCAAAGGTTCAGCTGATCAATGCTACGAGAGCCCTGCGCCCCAGATAGAGAGATAGGAGCCTGGACCTCACTGTATCTTATCTGCGTGAGGGTCCGATTTATCTCAGGAGGGATAACAGATACCAAATGTACGTCAGTGAATTTGAATATTCTGGAAATTAATAAACAGAATGCATTCATGTGTGCCTATAGATTTCTTTACTGATGCTACTACTAATACTGCAAATCCTACTACTGCTATTGGAACAACAACTTCTACTAGTACTCCACTCCACAGTAAAGTAATTAAAGGTAAAATAAGGACAGAACAAACAAAACAAGTGGTGAGGGAGAAGTCATGTGTTATAGGCGATGAGGAAAAGTTGAGTTTTGAGCTGTTTTTGAAGGTGTTTAGGTGTCTGAGTTTTGCACAAATCTTACCTGCTTTTTGCTGTATAAAACTACAGCAACAAAACTGCAGTGACAGGATTTCTGCTCACTCTGCAAAAAACCCCCAAAAAACAAAACATCAAAACCTGTTGTAAACATAGACTGTATATATAAATGGATATAGCTAACCTACTAGCCGCTGCGTTCCAAATAGGAAGTGAGCAATTTGCTTTACATTAATTATTACATTTAATTTGCTGCAGTGACCCTCAACATTTTGGCCTTAAAATGCTCTACATGATCCTTGTGTTTTTATTTTTTCAATGAATAAATTAAATTCCTATTCCTAATATGGATCTGGTTCCAAATTCACTTCATTTGACTTGAGCTTCATTTGACTTGAGACAAACACATTGGTCCACTTCTTTATAGAGTCTATGAGGGCAACACAAATAAATTAACCTGCATGAGTTCCTTTAAGGTTTGCATTGCTGGAGGAAAGTAAAGCGGTGATACAGACTGGTCCTCGCTGGTCTCCACAGAAGTCTCCTGACCACAGAGCAAGTAGCAGAAACTCGGAGCAGGCCCTACAACCCGGTTCTCCTGCAAAAGAAAGCAAAGTTATGCATCTATGTAATTCTTTAGAGTTAGCTTAAAAGGTGCTATATTACACAAAGTGGATTCTTGGCTTTGTGTGTATTGTTGTGTATTGTTTTATTCATATGAGTTTGCTGCCTTTACAATTTATGTTCAGTAGAGATTGGTAATTCCAGCGGTGAAAGTAAACAAATATGATTCTAGTGAAGATTTTTGGAGTTTAAAAACACAGTGGAGTACTTCCTGTATGACCACATACCATCATAACTTGGAATAGAGTGTTTTCTGCCTGAGAGAAAAAAAACTAAATATGCATATCCTGCAGCCTGTTTTCTGTTGGAGAGCCAAAACAGGCCGGGTTTGTATGTTAAAGATGTGTGAATGAAACAAAACACAACTCCGGGAATGTTTGTGATGAGGAAACATTATAATATAGATCTGAAAACAGGCTAATATGGGGCCATTAAGACTAAGACTATGCAAGTTCCATATTTCAATGATTATGAAGTAAGTGGGGTTACATAGTACTATTTGTGCTGAGATTGAACCATTGGAGGGGTTGTTTTTGCCTGAAAATGACTCACACAGAGATGTTAGTGAGGGCGTGACAAACGAATATTATTTAGAGACATTTAAAAGAAATATAGAAGTTACTTATTTTGACTTGCACGTTGTCCTCATGTTGTGCAAAACATTTTCTCTGCATAACTAAGTGAGACATGGACTCATGCTGTGTTTTTGCATAACCATTTCTGATGTTAAAGGTTCATTGTCTAACTTTTCTGGTGGAGGGTCCATCGAATGCTTTTCTGCATGGAGATCTTATTGCTTTGTCAAGAATGCATCACAGTATGGTATTAAACCTTTGTATCTTCATGGAAACCAAGCCAGGCAAAGTTACAGGTCAGATCTGTGGGGAGGCAACCCCGCTCACAGTCACAATGCCTGTTTTTAGGTATTTTTGAGTAATAAAACCATTTATAATTGAATAAATGTAAGGTGAAGCTGTTTAAATACATACTGTGCAAGCAGGTGACAGACCCCAACCAAAAAGTTACACAATTCACCTTTAAGATATATATTTATATTTATATAGAATCAAATACTATGATTTATTTAGGCAGCAGGCCCTAGTGAATGTAGGATTTGTTTTTATGACTGTAGTAAACACTTGTATAACTAATTAGCTAAATATCCTTTGAACATTTAAATTGTGGTGGAGAAAATTAAAGAAAGCCCACACGAACAACTCATGATGTTCAATATATTTTCGTAAATTTGTGGGGATGCCAAAAGCTGCGGCCCAGATGTCCATAATAACCATAAGCATTTTAAAAACAACAAAAACAACTAGGGGTGTGTAAAAATATCAAAATATCGTGATACTAATACAGTGATACAGTATCATTATTATGAGCTGCTGTTTTGACATATTGACAAGACTTTTTTGGTACCTTTATTTTTTTTTTTTGAGACCAAACTACAATTTTGTTACGTATTGAGCGGCATGAAACTTGTTTATGCAAAGAAATATTGTTGCTAAAATGCATTTAGTTCTTAAAAAACAGCAATATATCACAGAATACCATACTGATTATTGCATGTATCATGATATTGTCATAATATTGTATTGTATTGTATTGATGTATTGAATATTGTATCGAATCATGAAAGGTACTTTTGTTTGTTTATTTTTCTTTTTCTGCAAAGCATTCCCATAAAAACTGCTCTATTTCTGATATGTACTAGTTTACCAATAGAGGATGGCACTGTAACATACCGACTTAACAAAACTTACATTTTGCAAGCTGGCTGTGCTTCCATGATGTTTCAGTGGGACCAAGGGCGGCCAAAGACTGTCAATCAATCCAAAAAGGCGGGCGTGTCTATAATGGACAGGAGATAAAGAGAACACAATTAGGGAGGGGGCATTTGCATGGGAGCATGTGGGGGGAGGAGACGGGGATGTGATACCAGGGGAGGGGGTCAGGGCGGAAGTGGTGGTGCGGTAAGAGAATCCCGTGAACAAGGGCTTTTCTGGAAAGACAGAAAGCTTTGGCATGCAGTTTCACTTCCACAAACATATGAATCTGTTAAGGCACAGCTCCTTTTCACGTCACTGAACACAGAACAGAGAAGCAAGCCAGGGCTGGTACTGTGCATAAAACACCAGCTCTATGTAAAAGGAGCTAATAGATGGGAATGTGAGCACACCCACCAGCCTGAATAAAACTGAAAAATATAGAGACCTATTTATGGTTATGGGTAGCATTTACATTTTACTAACTGTATGTTTTTATATAAAGAAGCATTTTATGTTGTTATTAAAGGGCCCATATTACGTTATTTTCTGCTATATGTTATAATGTTGTTTCCTCATCACAACAGAGTTGTTTTGTTTCATTCACACATGTTCAACACACAAAACACACATGCACATTTAGTTCTTCCTCTTCTTAGTTCTTCTCTCAAACTAAAAACACCATGATGTTGTCATGTGGTAATACAGGAAGTGCTCCACTATGTTTTTAAACTCCACACACCTTCACCTGAAATATTTGGATGATTTCAGCTCTGAAATTGGAATCTCTGCTAAACAAAAGGTAAAAGGTACTTGATAACATAAAAACTACTGCTTCATGGACATCACAAGGGAGAATTCAGTATTTTGAGTTTTGCAAATGTAGAATGGGTTACTCAAACATGAGTTTCTACATTTGCAAAACTCAAAATACTGAATTACATCTTGTGTTATCATGAAGTGGCAGTTTTAAAATTAACAGCTACCTTTTACCTTTAGTTCAGTAGAGACTGGCAGTCCCAGGGTTGAAATAATCCAAATGGTTCTAGTGAAGGAGTATTGAGAATTGAATTGTATAACCACATGACATCACACGGTGGAACAGAGTGTTTTCTGTTGGAGAACTCGGCCAATGTGTGAATGAAACAAAACACTACTCCAAACACAATGTTGTGATGATGAAACAATATTAAAGCAGAGAGTAAAAGAGTTTAATACTGGCAATTTAAAATAAAAAAAAAAACTAAATCAAGTATCAAAATCTTTCACCATAAGAGAAATTTATTGTTTTTTGCCCTAATTGAAATGCATTTGATTTTAACCATAACCCTGTCCACATATTTTCATATTCATATTTGCTGGTATAGTGTAGAAGTATCTCATAGCATAGCCTGCCCATCACTTCGCTTCGTTGGCATACATATTAAAAAAAAAAAAAATGGCACATGAAGTCGCCATACTCAAACAAATCTGTGCTTGGGCATTTTTGTGGGTGGCAGATCCTCAGTGGCTGTATCTGATTTTCAGTGTTGTTTTCATATTCATAGCATTCATCAAACATTTATTAAAGAATCTACGTTTTATTATACAATAAAGACATGCTGAAAGGTATATCTCTGTGCTTTAGGGAGAAGTTCTAGCAGAGTTCAGTGGCCAATGTTACTTATTTATCCATATGGGTGCCGTCATATCAGCCAGCAGTTAACAAGCTGTTACTCAGACTGTAATGACAGGGTTCCTTTGTGTGGAACTGGTTCAGCA
>KN506134.1:15609-27243 GCA_000787155.1 Scartelaos histophorus
GTGTTTCTTGCACAATTTCATATTTCATATTGTCGACATAAAACTTTTTAACACTTGTAGACTAACTCACAATGGGAGCAGTAACCAAAACCTTTACTCAAGCACTGTGACTTCAATAAAATACTGTTACGTCATTAAAATATGGCTCAAGTAGGAGTAAAAGTATGCTGCAAGAAAAGTACTCTGAAAAGTACAATTTCTCATGTAAATTTAACTGAGTACTACCTAACTCTGGATGTCATGCAGTATATATTTAAATCTAAAAGTTTAAATTTAGGACTGCAGGTGACAGTGGATGAGAAGGGCAAAAGGTCGGCCTATAAACTAAGAGGTTCACAGTTCATTCTAGGAACTCGCCCGAACAAAAAAGGAAAGGTGCTGCTGGTCATAGGGGCTATATGTACAGATCGTATATCTGTCGGTTGAATACTGGCAGCTGTGGGGCTGAAAAACCCTGGTCCCTGAACCCAAACCCTGAAAATGAGACTAAAACTAAAATTAGTGTTAGAGCTAAATACTTATTTTAGCACACAAGTAAAACTGCATTAATACTGGTTTAAAACTGGTTTCTTGATCTTAATCTGAGCTAGTGTAATAGGGAGCACTGATGAAACTTATATTATTGTGAAAAGTACTGAAAATGGGATACTAGTCTATACTAAACTACTAGTGTTGGAACTAAATAGTTATTTGAGCAAGCGCCAATACTGGAATAAAAAAACAAAAACAAATACACATTGATTAAGACAAAATGTGTTTCTTGAACTTAATCAGGGCTGGTTTCACATGGCAGCAATAATACAACCAATATTATTTTGAGACATTTTATTGTCTATAAAATCGTCATTGTGCTATCAAAAGTGGTATCAATCAATCTAATCTATTCCTTAGTATCAAAACGGAGCTTTTTTTAAAAAATTAACTTAGTACAATAAAAACACTGGAATTAGGTTGATGTAAAAAATAAAATGTAAAAAGATTACATTTAAAAAAGATGTAAAATAGTTACTACTGTACAATTTACATAGAATAATATTTTTATATTTGGGAAAACCTACAACACACTTTTTTCAGTACTTTATGCTGGCTCAGACCCATAAACCCAACCAACAAACAGCCGGCTTCTCCTTTTTTTTTTTATTTGCAAGCCGCGCCTCTTTACAGGTGGAGTACGGTATGCGCTATAATGATAAGATTGCTTATAGGCAACACTTCTGGAAAATCCACCCCTCGCTTTAACCCAACTAACCTAAATAAAAAGTGCAAAATTGCAAACACTGAAGGTAGAGCATTCATCACAGAGCGACCCCAGACAACCACCAGACACACTGCAGGCTGTGGTAGCATTGAAAATAACAGGGACGTAAACATACCCAGCACAGGCCCCTAAATGTTCTCCAAACTCCCATGACACTTCTTCTAACCGTTTCTAATCTGGGCTGTCGGCGATGGAAACTCACAAGACCATCACACCATCAGAACATGCACCTCAGTATCACCTTTCATGTAAACAGAGTGGCACTTGTGGCTGGCCAGTGTAATCGCCTTCATGTGAGCTGTTCTCATTGTATTGTACAGTAAATCTTGGCACTGGCGCTTTAAAAGGGCATTTGAGGATAAAATGGGAGCTATTTATTTGTTGTTGGACAAAGTTCAAATTGTATTCCTGATTCAGCTCTAAGATCAGGGCTGTGCGAAAAAGCCTGCAGGAGCCAGTATACAGTATCATATCAGGACAGAGTTAGGATTCTCACCCCAGATGACAGATAGGGCGTAAGAGAATACAGCGTATATTTCCAGTGAGAGTTCAATTTAATGGTGCGCTTTGTAACTTTTATACCAACACAGAATTTTTTAACAAGTGACAGGTACATTTCTTGTTGTTAATTAACTTAAGAATATTATAATTTCTCTGTTTTTAGTAGGTGTATTGTGACTTTGAATGTGATTGTCTATTTTGTTTGTGTATAGCACTTTGGACACTTTGCTTTATAAAGTTGATATGGTAACTTTTCTGCTTCTGTCCATGGCAGGCCTAGAATGGTCCACTTTATGGCATTATATTAGACCATCTACCATTTAATGTGTGTTTTAGGTCTCCTCTTATATTGCCTTCTATTCTCTGGCTTTTAACACCAAATTAGTTATGTGGTCCTCTGTGTGTTTTATTTATTTGTATTTATATTAGTGCAACTTTTGATGTTATTTTATGGTTTTGCTTTTATTAGATTTTCTACTGAATTTATTGTTTTAGGGCTGGTAAGATATGATTTGTAGCAATTATACATTTTGTTGATTTATTTTTATTTTATCTGTGCAGCATGTTGAAAATGGCCCTGACTGTGAAATATACTATATAAACAAAGTGGATTTGGATTTATTGATAAACATGCATTTATACTGTGAGCATGGTCACCTCTCCATAAATTTGATGTGGCCTGGTAGTATGACTATGTCTCCATGGAGATATGCTTAATGTCATACTTTGGAACATTTCCAGCAAAGGAAAGTAATAATATCTCCATGGAGACAAGTATGTGGTCGACCAATCATAAGTTACCCATTGCATCTTTAAACTTGAATGTTGGCTGAGAATGCCTTTTAGAAAAGAGTAATTCAGTGTTTTCATTATTTTAGAAAGATCTTAGGTATGGGGCTATGATTTAGAGTTGTATTTAAGGTTATATACATTGAAAGAAGAGAAGTAAAACGTTGCATAAGGACTTTATACCATACACCTTGCCAACAGATAATAAAGAATATAGAGAAAGTATTCAAAGTCTACTCAAATCAATGTAAAGTAATTTAAAAATATATCCTGTCATGTAAATAAGTTTTGTATAAATTCACCTCTCTCGTGTGACACGCTGCACCACTTTGATGGCCTTCAGCTGACAGGTTCGCCCCTGCCACATCTGACAGTACCTCTGAAGGTCATCTTTGGACCCCAACAGGTGCAATTGAACCACGCTGAACATCCCATAGCTGTCCTGAACCAGCACACACAGCCTGAAGAGAGACAACGGGAGATCACGTTAAAGAGCACTGAACAGAAAATGTGGATACTATTAAATTTGACAAAAAGAATGTGTGATCACAATCGGTTAGATTCAATACATGCAAAACATCCAGTTTAAGAGCAACGTCAAATCAATGTGCACAGATAATTATTATTAACTGCATCAATGTGCATAATTAATTATTTTATTTTGGTTGGTGAAGAATTTTTTTAAAGATGAAATTATAATGGTGAATTTTCAGAATATTGTGAGTAATGTTTGAAACAGGGACCAGGCTCAGTTAAAACCTCTTACTAACAATGCTAAGAGCTAATGCCTGCTGGTTGGTTTGACAGGCTTCTGTTGACAGAATGGACCTTTGGCCTACAAAGTGAGTTGTAAACTACTCAGTATTCCTGCACTCTACTGCACCCAGTGAGTGAGGCGCTGCTACTGCTCCTGCTACAGGCTGCTTTATCTGAACCATTCAAGCCCAGACACAGCCCTGGTTTGACAAGCAACTGCCAGGGAACAGGAGAAGCAAAACAGAGGAGAGAGAGGCTGGAGCTGTCTGCCTGTCATGCTTGTGCATGCATGCGCACATCCGAGACGTTGGGAAAGTTTGGAGAACGTTTTGAACCACCTGATTGAGTCTATAAGCGTCTTCAGATGGTAAACAGGGGACTGACTGAGGCTGTCGAGACACTTCAAAATAAACATGCTTTTTTAAACAAGGTGAATTATACCACAAGCATGTTCTGTGTAATGATTACAATATTTTGCTGTTTCTCTAGAGAGCAGCATATGTAAATTAGCTTTTGAGATCTGAAAAATGTAAACATGATCTGAAGATTCAAAGGGTAAAGTGTAAAGCTGAGCCTACAGTGAAGACAGATGGTGACAGAAAAACACCTTAAGAAAACTGACAAGGCTAACATGCTTACAGAAACAACTATTTTTGATGTACTAATTTAAAATATGATATAGCGTAACATTTTAATGGTTTATAAGTAGAGCAGGAGTTAGTTTTCAGAAACAATTATGTTCTTACAAGAGAAATACTAAAAAAGCTCAGCGTGGCATTATACACTTTTGTACAGACAAGACCTCAGGCCTAATCCTGGAAAATCAGGTTTGAACTTGAAAACTCTGAAATCTGATCTGAGCCAACAGTAAAAATGCCCATAAGCTCTAATATAGTAGTATAATAGAGTTATAGTAATACATAAACAGCTCAATATCTGACCATTCCCCATTAGCCTTCCTTTAGGGCCCACTTCCTCAAACAGAACCCCTCTTTTCCACCCTTGCTTCCCACAGCCGCAGTTTTCAGGAATTTGTTTTCATGAACGATCACAGAATTCGGAGCAGCCGAGTGCACTTCCAGGAACTATAGTCCGGTGAGCTTGTGCAAATACACACACATGCTCCTCTGCACACAGCCTCCACAAGCAGTCCATGAACATTACTTGGCAACGCACCAACTTAGAGAGAGCCACACATTTGGAATACAGAGCAGAGGCCTCATTGGTGGGAGTGGACAGGCGGGATTCCTTGCTATGTGCTGTCAACCAATCAGATGAGAGAAAGTGATAAACATGGTTGTAACAGGATCCGCAAGGCACATTGTGTTCTATGTCTCTGAAAAAGTTGCCTCTCCTCACTTCCTGCAAACAGTTAATCTTCTTGTTTATTCTTTTGCTGAATTTACGGGAACTTTGGCGTAAATATCATACTGGCCTCTCTCCTGCTCATGTTAACACAAGCTAAACAACAAAAGAATCACATGGGCATGTTAACCAGAGAGATGACTTAGAATACTGGAGAAACAAACTCTGCTTTTTTTTTTGTTGGAAATGAGGCCAGGCAGTGGGCCAAAGGGTAAACTAGACTTCAGAAATAAACATGCATGTGCAAAAATCTACTAGGATCAGTAGAATAAGCAAGAGGTGTTTAAAATAGATCAATGAGGTTTAAGGCATAAACAGTAAAGATTTCAGATCTGAATTTACCTTAAAAAATAAACATGGTCAAAATAAAATATTTTATCACATCCAGTATGGAGTTAAAATAATTAAAACGTGGCCAAAAAAGTCTATATTAAAATGTGTACTTTCATATAGGCCAAACATTTACATACATTTAAAGTATATTGCAACAAGAGGTTTTACATTGTACTAGTACATAATAACAATAATGTGCATAATTCTGATGGTGAACAAAATTTTAAAAATGAAACACACTAAATAATGATCAAAACATAGACTAGGTAATAGTATATGTAAATAGCTTTGAGGTCTGAAAAGTTTCAATATAAGATTTAAGGTTGGAAGGTAAGCCAACAGTGGGCAAAAAGGGATTTTTGATGTAATAACTGAAAATGATATGGCATAATGTGGTAATGGTTCATCAGAACAGCAGCAATTGGCTTTCAGACACGATTATGTTCTTCCAATAGAAAAAAATATAGAGTGTCATTATGCCTAATTCTGGAGAAAAATGCAAAACTATGTACAGCTCAATATAGTTTTTTTTATGCAATGATAAAGCAATAAATGTGGATTAGATATAATCCCTGGTGCAGACCAAACTGAGAGAAGGTCCATGAGTGTTTCGATGGGGAGCAAAGATAATACTCTAAATGTCATTAATTTACACACAAATGAGGGTGCAAACTATTTTTAAATGAATGCAACTTTTGCAAACCTGTAGACCCGGGCCTGATTTGATTTTTCTTGTAGCTTTGAGACTAGGGTGACACAACATAACTCCAACAACATGTTTTTGATGTAGAAACAACATAACAACATGGATTAAAGCTCTCGGCTATTGACTGGAGTCAATGTTGTTAACCTTTAAAGATTTATTTTATACAATATGAGCTGTCAGCTGTCAAATATATAATGTGATATATTGTACAACGCCTGACTCTGGTCCACTGTGTACTAGGCCAGGTCTCTGGGACAAACAGCAGAGCCAGGGCTGTTTCCGGTCAGGGGCAGAGTTTGTTTATGCTCTGGCCACAGCAGCATGGAGGGGGATTGTCTCATGTTTCACTGGACATTAGGGTTAAGTCATGGAGGTGGTCATCTGACACAGAGCATCTCCCCTCATCACCATGACAACACTTTTCTGCTTATTACTCAGCAAAGAACACAAACAAGCAGCCAGTGGAGAGGGAGGGGTGGATCACTGGAGGTCACTGGTACTTAAATATCTTTATTCAAGGAAATGTTAGAGATATACTTGTTCAGAGAAATTATTAATTTTAGTTATTCATATGAGAAATACCTGTTTGATGCATTTCAATAAGAATGCATACTTAGGCTTGTCAAAAGTATTGAGAATTAGATCAATAATAATAAAACTAGTATTGAAACTAGATACTCACTTGTTCCAGGAAATGTTATAAATAGATTGTACAGCGAAATAGTGTATTTTTGTTAATCATATGACAAGCAGTTAGATGCATTTCAATAACAAGGCATACCCAGGGTAGTCTATGGGTTGTCAAAAGTATTGAAATTAAGATACGCATCAATAATAAAACTAGGATTGAAACTAGCTATTAACTAGGTCATTTGAGCAGGTATTGATACAAAAAATTATAAATCACATTCACAGGACAAAAATTTGCCTTTCCTGAATAGGTTTAGAATGATCTTGGGCTTTAACAGAACAAGTATAATACTACATAGACTAGCATGGATCACTATGGAACCTACCTGGACCACTGAGGAATTACACAGATATAAGATATTAAGTAAGTTTTTTATCATCGTAGTATTGGAGTCTGTATTGAACATCAAACCTATTCATTAGTATCGAAATTGAGTTTGAAATGTTATAATCGTGACAACATTAATCCATAATGGAAATTTATTTATAAAGTTATCCATGAGTTACCATCCTTTTCTTTTTAGAGAAAAAATATGTACGTTTTGCTTTCGTAAAATGTCTGAGTTTAAATATAGTTATTTATGCTTCTAAAAATATCTGAAGCAAACAGTATAAATTGCGACACCCATTAGTTTGCTTGTTCAGCTTGTTTTAGACCTTGGAGGTAAACTATGATCTATAATAGGAAACAGTATAATTTTATAATCAGATCCAGAGTTATTGATTTTTAAAAAAAATTTTTTTTAAGTTTTGCTGTCGTCTTTTATCGTCTTGATTCTGTCAGTGGAGAAGAGTAGGCATGCATTCAACACTGGTTTGTCAGTTTACAAGATTTAGAAAAGATCATACTGTCCTTCTGAAGATTTGGCCCAAACTACTCCTCGAGGGGCTGGAATCCATTAGAAATGTTTGTGTCTATTGTCAAACACTGCCACATGGTTAGAGACAAAGCAATTAATACAGCTAGTTGCCCTGGGAACAAAGGATTGCATAAAAACACTAATTTCCACCGAAATTAATCACAATTTGTCTTGATTTTGTTTAATCAAGCTTTCCGATGAATTTTATTTTTTAATTAAAACCAAATCTTTCAATCTTAATTTCCTGAACTTAAACAAGGCAGACTTTAAGTAACATTTCTGACTAAACTCTGCTCAAAACCACATGCTTTTACTGACAGGGGAGCTGATCACTGACAGTAAAAATGATTGTACTGTGACTGTGCAATGCATCACATTTGAATCAAGATCAAAATTTAAATGCTTATTGTGTGTATTACAGGTTTTGATAATTATCTTATATATAATAATTATAACTTAATTTGGTAGGATAATATCTATTGTAAAGATACATTTTTGATGATGATTTAGACCAATGAAAAAGCAGTTTACGAAAAAAAAAAAAAAAAGTAGAAACATTTGTTCCACCTTGTGATGTCATGAAGCAGCTGTATTCAAATTAACAGTTACCTTTTACCTTTTTAGGTCTGAAATGATCCAAATGTTTCTGGTAAAGCTTTATGGAGTTTAAAACCACAATGGAGCACTTCCTGTATTATGAATAATATCACAAGTTGAAATGTTTTCAGTTTGAGAGAAGAGCTCAGACTAAATATGGAGGTTTTGTGTGTTAAACATGTGTGAATGAAACAAAACACAATTCCATGTGCGTTTTTGATGAGGATACATCATTATAACATAGATCAGGAAAAAATGTTGTGGCCATTTAAATGATTCTGTAACCACATCTTTTGAGGCAGTGATCCTTTAGACAGTGGTGTTCAGCAACATAAAGGTAAACAGAGCGATATATATAAATGCTTTGTAGTGAGACATTTTAAGCATTGAAGTGATCAGAGTTATTTAACTCTCTGGCTCAGGTCAAGTATTGCGTTTAGTGGAATTTTTTAGCTCAAATGTATAAAAAAAATTCAGTGTACTATGATATAGTAGCTTAATCTTATTCCCACCTGGTTCGGTTTTCAGCACCTGGAGGAGCAGTGGAGGACCTAATTCTGTGTTTGAGGATAGACCCCGAGCAGGAATCTGGCACTGGGATGGAGTAGACCCTCTGGACCACCACCTCCACAGTCTGCCCCACGCTGCCCGCCTGCCCCAGGGCCTCTATGGCATCGAGGAGAGACTGGCAATGGCCCGGTCCATTCATAGAGCCCCCAATGGCAAGATGAATATCCTGGAAGGAAAAGGCAGTGCATTAAAGTTATATTGTGTAACTTTTCTGGTGGAGGGTCCTTCAAATGCTTTTCACCATGAAGATGTTATTGCTTTGTCTTGAATGTTTTACAATATGATATTAAACCTTTCTATCATCACCAAACTAGACCAAGTTACAGATCAAATCTGTGGAGAGGCACCCCCACATAGTCAGAATGCCTGTTTTTCTAGATATTTTTGATCTATAAAACCACCTGTAATTGCATAAATGTAAAGAAGAGCTGCTTAATGTCATACTGTGGAAGATTTCAGGCAGAGCAAAGACATATCCATAAAAACAAGCAAGTTATGGACTCCCAACCAAAAAGTTATACAGTGCAGCTTTAAACTAAAGAGCCTGCCTGAGGAAAGTCTAAGCTAACCGATGATGCCTGCTGGCTATATAGTTATACTGTGTCAATATTCTTGTTAGATTTAAGTCAGTGGTTTGGAAAGTCAAGACCTGTAGTGCAAATATTGGTACAATTAGTTCAGTAAGGATAATGTGAATTGAGTTGGAATGAATAACATACAATTGAACACTATCAATATTATAATCCTGCCCCCAAACTGGCCCATAGAATGTTGTGATATTGTCTGAAACACAGCAATAACTTCAACCTATTGTCTATTGTCTTCAACCTATTTTAGTCTAAACCCACTAAATATAGTGGATATACTATATACTATATACTACTCAGCCTAAAAAAGTTTATGAACCTGTATGTAATATCAGAGCATCAGCAAAGCATAGTTAACCAATGACACAGTGATACCTTAACAAGCGAACAGTAAAACCTGAGTAGTTTGACTAACCTTGACCTGCCACTTCAGGATACTTTTAGACAGATTTATTACACAATTTAGACATTTAGAATAATTTTACCAGTTTATTACTGGGCTCCTCAGTTGTGTATGCCTCCAGCCCGAAGACCTTATTAAGAGAATATGGCATGCTTTTGAGTGCAGTTAAGCCGGGCAAAGATGTGATGGCCAATTCAGAAGAACAAGAGACTTTCTGGCTGAAGTGAGTATTCAGGATAATATCATAGTCCACGCCTTCCACTGATAAACTCTGCCTGTAAAAGGAGAAAAAAAGAAAGGAAATGCAGTGACTTTGTGTAGAAGAATAAAACATTTTAAGTTGCACAGAGTAGGGCGTTAGCATGGGACAGAAATAACATGGGAACTGAAATAATGCATTTTATACAAACCATGTTTCCCACATTTATATGTAGTCTTTATACAGAGTTAGATTTAGGGATGGAACTAATC
The DNA here is from genome assembly GCA_000787155.1 of Scartelaos histophorus. Classification (NCBI taxonomy): domain Eukaryota; kingdom Metazoa; phylum Chordata; class Actinopteri; order Gobiiformes; family Gobiidae; genus Scartelaos; species Scartelaos histophorus. Next base: position 25,496 of record KN506134.1, read on the forward strand.
ATAGGCCTGTCACAAAAAAAACTATAGCTGGGACAACATTTGGGGCTCAATATTTATCATGAGTACTGTTGCTTTCCAGGAGTGGGAGATTTGATGACATTTTTATCTAATAATATAAGATTTGACCTGCAGAGATTTGGATATATAACTGCTATGGCTAATTGTTGGTTTATTCTGCTATTTATGTGTTGCAGCTCAGGCCTCTTAATGAAACTGTTAATAAAAACTGGTTTATAGACAATATCCTCCCTAGTTTAAATATTATCGTTAATAGCTAATCGCAGTGTTTTTCTGATGCAATATATCATGCTACAGAAATTGTTACTGTCACAGGCTTAAATCAGACTAAAGTGATATTGTCAACATATCACTTTGTCAATGCCCAATCTCATCTGATCTTACAAGCTAAGCAGGGTTGACCCTATTTAGAGTTTGAATGAAAGACTGCTGCCAATATCAGGAGCCACACTGGGGCAGCAGATTCTAGTACAAACTGGTGTTGTGTCCTTAGGCAAGACACTTCACCCATCTTGCCTAATATGAATGCGGTGAGTGTGTGATTGATGGTAGTCAGTAGACGATGGCGTAGATTGGCCATACTATTAACTATGACTAGCATTCAGTCACAACTACACAACAGATGAGATAAAAGTTTGTGTGTGTGTTATTAGCTCCTCACTTTGGGTTGCCAGATCCCACCAACAAATTAAAATCAGTTTGTAATAAAGCTACCTACTACGTTTAAAAGGCCCCATATTATATTTTCTGATCAATGCTATGATATTATTTTGAGCTTTGAAAAAAAGAGACAGACTAATAATGCTGTGTTACTCAAATGTGTGAATAAACCAAAACAGAACTCCAGGTATGTTTTTGAGGAGATAACATTCTAACACGGCTTAAAGCACACAAGAGTCAATTTGGTGTAATATAAAATCCTTAAAATCTAGCAATAACGCATGGAAAAGAACTAATTTTATGACCAAATAACAGGAATTAAGATTTTTACAATAAATGGAAGAAGGAGGGCGGCAGTTATAATGTCACGCTAAGATAAGATACGCACCACCTCCACAACTAGTACCACCAAGCACCAAAATGCTCACCCCCCTCCATATAAACTCAGGCTGAAGATAGATACTTGTTCCACATACTTGAAAAGGCTATACACTTCAGCTTGGTACGGCTCCATTTAAGACAGTTTCCAAGCGTGACATCAAGAGTGGAAAATTACTTAACGCCTACGACACTCCAAAGAGCCAAAAGTTGGCTGAATGGACCCAATTTTGTGCAACTTTGTGTGACCTTAAATGCTCCTTTGGTTTTCTTTCATTTAGTGTTACAGGGATTAAATTACAGCCTTATGTGGGAGGGGACAAACTATTCCAGAGAAGTTGCATATCTGGAATTTGGAGGTGATTACTCGCTGCCACTGGGAATCTTGCTGCCAAATCTCACAATAAAAGAACAACAAAAAGGTCTGTTAATTACACAGTGGTGGGGAGTATGTACGAAGCATAATTTTTCCCACATGTGACAGATGTACAATATGATGGCCTATCCCTGACTCATAGCCAAAAACACCACTGCACAAACTATCAAACAAGTTTCAGCCTGTCACATACGTAGGCAGCTGAATAATGGTCCTTTAAACACTTTAACTATGCAGAGTGAATGACTTAGTAATTGCTAAGTATATGGCAACAGTTACAGCTACAATATGCACATATATATATATATATATATAT